>JARQST010000531.1:0-10408 GCA_030142225.1 Pachycephus smyrnensis | reverse complement strand
CCACATGAGGCCCCTAAGAGAATTAGGGAAAATTAATCAGGGCCTTGGAAAAACCCTGATAATATTTCTTCACGGGAGACGCCACATGACTACTTTCGACACGTTATTTCTCCATAACTGTATGGTAAATAATGTTCAGTTTTGGTCAGTAAGCGCCTTAGATGTTGAGCGTTCATAGGTCAAGTTTCTAACTTTTAGGTATAGTACGAATTTCCGGCCAAATTCTTGCTACTTTTATTAAATAATATCTCATAAACTAGGTGGTAGAACACATTTTTGTTTGACATAACGGTGCAGGAGCCGGAACTCTTTCAAATGAGTAAAAAAAAATAGGAGGTCAAGTTTGTGAGAATTTCTGGCGAACTACCTTAACTTGTAGAGGCCCATAAGACGTCATAACGCTTCGAAAGCGGTGTCTAATTTTTAAGCAATTGACCCACTGACAATAAACTTTTTGCTTTAACGATTTGTAAAGGATGCAAGAAAATAATTTGCTGGCCTCCTAAAGCTTAAAATCACGTGGGTGCGTGCACGTCAGGAGTAAAAAATTTTCGTTTAACAAAATATACGCTTACAATAGCATTATATGGTCCATGAAAGCATTTCAATGGAAAATGGGTTCTACAAATATTACCCGATATTTAGAATATTCCTATTAAATTAGCAAAAATATGGAATGTCATCTTTTATCTTGATAGAGGTCTGGCTTGCTTCAATTGTCAAGTCCGTAATTCTTAAAGATTATTATTTGTGGAATTGGTTTAAAAAATGGCCCATTTTTTGCAGCAAAGCATGTTTGTCGAGTTGGACACGACAAAACAAGCATAACACGTATACGTGGAATATACGTATATAATATACCAAATTGTAAGATGGATTGATAATTTAATGCGAATTTTATTACCTGATGTTAAACTTCAAATTGTTATAATTATTAAATTCTATAAATTTAATATTAAATTCTTATTTTTTTAGATACAAAAAATTGTCATACTATGGAAACAACTGTACAAAGAATACAATTTACAAGCTGACTTATTATCGACAGTAAAACCAAATGAAATTGCAATTAAGATATCTGCAATGATAAGTGATTGTCTCACTAAAAACTGCAACAATTATCACGTTGCGCTGTATAGTCTTGATGCCATAATGAGTACTATCAATTATAATCACTTGTTGAGTAAGTTTACTACTTTTCTTTACAAAATTTACTCGGTACATATTAAATTGTTCCAATCAATAAATTTATATATTTTCAGTGGAGAACGGAAGTTCAAATATTATTGTATTAATGCGCGACGTATGCATTATTGTTCTGAAGAAAAATAATGAACATGAAATTAAAACTGCATTGAAAATACTATCTTATTTACTTACTAATGTAAACAAACATAATTCACAAAAAATATCATACCTGGAGATTATAACGCCTGTTATTGATTTTATGTTTTCTCTTTGTCCGTCAGAAAATATCACGAAAGAGGTGATAAAAATTCAAATATATATAGGAATTTTACAAGTTTTAAAACTAATTTGACCTTTTTCATATTAATAGATTATTAATACTTGGAAGAGTATTGTCAGTATATTTAGAGGTTTAAATGGACTACTCACCACTCAACTCTTAGCACAATATCGTGACATAATTATGAAAGCGGTACATTACACGAATTCAGAAATAAAATCGCAAACACTTCTGATTTTTGATTACCACGATACTCTGCAAGAAGATACAAAGATGTTCCTGGAAGAATTAGCAAGTGAAATTAAAGATTCATTAACCAAATCAGAATTTGCGTTTAAGGAGAATGAAATGTTTATGAGAAAAAATATAAAAATGACTGGCAGTTTCTTAAATCGAAAGGCAGCTTCAAAGCTTGAAATTAGTAACCATCAAAATAATATGGGAGTAAATGCAACAACATTATTATCGGAACCTAATACTGAGGTAAGCACGTCACTAATTCGACTCTTTTGGGCTACCTTCTGGCGTACAATGGTTGCATGTAGTAGAACCAACACTAAGGAAACAAATGCATTTGATTCATCAATTAGTCATAAATGTCACAGCAGTTGTAAAATTGTACCAAACCCATGTGTTTGTTTCTTTAGCGCCGTTTCTGCTGAATTTCACAATAAACTCATCCCGACTATACATATTATTCTTATTATTTAATATCTAGTTACCCCCCTGAGTGTCAAGCAAAGTTAAACCTTTCGTGCCAGAAATGCATTTATCGAAAGAGTTATTGGATTCATATAAAGACTTTCCTTTAACCCTCAGAGGATCAAGCATCCTGGAATGAAACGGTGTGAGCGAGACGGCCTGCCGGTGCATCGCGGCACGCTGCGTATTAGTGTTAGTGCCGCGCGACAGTGTGAATGTGCGTATGTACTGTTCGCTGTCTGACTCGCAGTGTCGTAGCAAGTATATAAACACGACGGGGTTTATACACGTGCGCGTGCAGCCGAGATTCGGCACTCTTACATCCTTGTTTATCCTTATGAATTTACACGGTAGAGTGAGAGATTTTTCTTAGACGGTCCGTAATAGGGGCATTTGCCTTACTTAGGCAGTGTGTGAATTCCGGTTGATCCTCAGGTTTAAGGAAATTTGGGTGGCTGAATCTGGATCTGAGCTTAAATATCTTGAACACAAAAGAGCGGATTCGATATGGCGACCTAAAATGCAAAAAGTAATCTGATTTGCATAAACGTTGTTCTTCGGGTCACTAAACCAGATTTTAAGGTCTATTCTCGAATTTTAAATGACAGATCCAATGTAGCAGATCAAAATTACAAAAAGTAGTCGGACATGTATGAAAATTGTTCTCCTGGGGGTGTTTTGGGTCTCTGAGTTCGAATATGATATCAAAATTCTAGCCCCCGGAGACCAATATTCATATCAATCCGATTACTTTTTAGAATTTTAGTTCGCCGGATTCGATCCGCCATTTTGAATTTTCAAAGTCTAATTGTAATCGATTCATAAAACCTCCAGAGACGAGTTTTCATGTAAATCAGACTACTTTTTGTAATTTTGGCTATCATATTTTGATTCAGACATTTTTACCTCAGAGTTACATTCAGTGGCCTCAAAAACCCTGTGATACCAAGGTTCGTGTAAACGGCAGGAGTAGAAATTCCTTTTTTGTACGAGGTACATATGACTATACGTCATTGGCATTGGTGGCCCATTTTATTGTTTTTCGCGTGTATATGCGTCAATGACACTCAAGGGGTTAAGAAGAGCAGATTTTAATTTAAGATAATTAAATTAAATTTAATTAAAATTTAATGATAACGAAATCTATTTCACAGGAATACGTCATGATTAAACCCGATTTCAAATTCGACGTCCATCGTTTAACTGAACACCAACTTGAGTCTCTTACAAAAAAGAGAGATAATATTCCTGCTATGTATAATGAATTATCACAGTCTGTGTCTCAAGACACGCAAAATTTGCAAGAATGGTTCGATAATAAAATAAAGGAAATTAATGAAACGGACAGAGAACAAACTGTTGAACTGGATAATTCATCAGAAAGAATAAGTATTGATCATGATGACAACAAGAAGAATAAAATTCATGCAGAAAGTGTAGGTGTAGAGGTTAATGATAAATTATGTTCTTCTAAAAACAATAAAGCTGAGGATACAAATAATTTGTTTGATTCAACATCGGGTCTAATTGTTGCCATTCACAATGATGTGAAAAATTTTGATTCAATCAAAGAAGATTCACTCACGAATAAGGTTTCTATCAATAAAACTCAAGAACCTTTGAATTTCCTCAAGTCTGAAAAATTTATAGAAAATAAAGATGCACAATTAGAGATTTCTGGGGAAAAGTTGAACATCGATTGCGATATAGAAATACTGTCAGCGAAAACCAGTTGTAATCGTCGAAAAAATAGTTCAAGTCGTAAATGTGATAGTTTTTCCCATGTATTACGACATAGCAGCAGAACACAAGTGTCAGAAAGTACACAGCGATGTATACAAATGTTTCATAGAGATCGAAGTAAGAAATCAAAAATTACATCCTTAAACGTTAAAGAGACCTCTGACAAAAATAATCATAGAGGTATTAAACGGAAAGCCATGTCTGACAGTGAGTCTGAAGCTACTCCTCAGCGAAAGCGTCGGATAACAATTTCATCTGCAGATATAGCGAATGATACTGACGATGCAAAATCTACTAAAACCGATCAACAAATGACGAATAAAGATTTGCCAAATGAAATGGGGCTTAGTCAGCGCACAAAAAACGAAATATCGCGTCTACGCATAAACATGGTGTTCGATACTTTACTTACAAAAAGACGTCGTTCAAAAGTTAATCAGAGCAATAAAAACGAAGAACATGCAAGCAAAGCTCATATTGCTAGTGGATCTACAGGACTGCGCATAAGATCTGGTGATTCCGAGATTAGAGATTCATCCAAGAAATATGTTGGAATTATGGAAAAGAATTTAAAGACACATAATAATCAGGAACTTATTAAAAAAAAAGGAAGAAATTTAAAAAGTGATGCCCCGAAGGATGATTCAGCGACTCAAATTATCGAAAGTTCTGTTCTATCGAATAGAGTTATGACGAAAAAAAGTTCAGAAGGTTCTAAACGTCAGCAAAAAACAATGATGAGGGATAAGGTTTATCCTGATGCTAATAAGAGTACATTAACAAATTGTCCGGAAGTAAATGACAACAATTTAAAGGATCGTCAAGATAAAGAAACAAATGCGAATAATATAATTGAAGCAAGAATAGTTAGTAATACTATGCATTTCAATGATCGTTCGGTGAATTTTCTGAAAGTCGACGAACAAATACAGACTGAGATGGGTTCAAGTACTTTTTCATCTTCTACTAACAATGAGCAAATTTTATCTGACGAATCTGAAGATATTATTGAATGCTCTCAGAATAGTACCGATGCTTTATTGCGAGAGAAAATTGGCTTTGATAGACAGTGTTTTATTAAGATTAATAAAATTGAGGAAGTCCAAGTTGATAGTAGTAAAGAAAATAAAACAGCAGGTGGATCTGCTCCTCATTTCTTTAACGAAATTACTAATCATAATTTCAACATAAATACTATGAAAAATGAATATAAGATACAAGACTGTAGTCAGATCTTGCAGGGCGAAGAGATGACGCATTCGGATCCTCCTGCCAAATCTCGTTTAATAGAATCTGAATCGGCTCAGGAAACGTCTGTTATGTTAACGTGTAACTCATCAATGAATTATGTATCACCGAAAAATCATTGTGGCCGAACTTCTAAAAAAAAAACATATACACTTCGTGGACGTGCAGCCCACATGTTAGGTTTAGTGACGAAACAAGCATTAGCTGTCAGTAATAGAGAATTTGTTCGAAATGACGAGGATGGTGGAATAAATAAAAAATTAATGTTGAAAGATTTGGACATTGATATATTAAGCATTAAAAAAGACAAACTGCCTATTCATAAAGAAGCTGAAAAAAACGGTAGTCCTAGTGGCAGCGGTAGGCAGGAAAAAATATTCAACAATATGAAATATTCAGATTATTGTCCATCGACACCAGGTAATCTGTTCAAAAATTTAAACAATGATGGCGAGAAGATGTTTTCAAAGATGGAAAAAGTAATATCCAATGGGTTAACTACAAAAATAGATAATGTTTTGAATACTAAGATCAATGAGACTGATACACTTCAACTCGAAAAAGAACAATTACCAATGTTGGAATGGTCCAGTGCTAATCCCCCATCATTAGCAGCATCACCTAGCGTTAGTATTTTAAAACGCCATCAGCAGGATATTCAAGATGTTGACACAGAATCTGGTGTTTCAAATAAGGTACTTTTTTCAGAGTTATTTTTCGAATTTCTTAGATAATATTGTTTTTTTACTGTTTACAGAGAAAACGTGTTAGTTTTGCTGATCCTCCAGTTTCGATGGAAATGGGCTATGAACTTACATTATCAGATTCAGCATGTAAAACGAACAAGTTATCTATTCTTCGGAGTTCGAACATGAAAAAGGAATTGACTCTTAAAGCAAAGCAAAATAAAATAAAAGATGACCCAGTTGATCAGGGGGAAATAAAGACTGACCTCGAGATTCCAATAGAATGTAGTAGTGCAAGAGGTTTTCAATCCCCAAGTGGTAAAAAATTTTTAACAAGGATAGTTAATAATTCAGCACATTCAGACAGTGTGACAACAAATACAGAATCTTCATGTGCTTTATACAAGTCAGATAAGAATAACGTCTCTCTAACTCGAGTTGCAGTCAATACGTTGACTTCTGAAGTGGAAATACCATCCGAACCAAAGGGTCGCGAATCTGAAATTATTAAGGAAACGAAAACAAAGGAAAGGATTTCCCTTGATATAAAATTACATACTAAAAAAAAAAAACTGGAAGTTGAAGATGTTGGAACACAACAAGATTTATTTGATAGCATTGATATAAGTAATGAGTGCAGTGAAGTGATAGAAGTCGAAACTGACAAAGAGACAAAAGAATTGATAAATACATCTCCGCAAAGTTGCGCGTTGGATTCTATCGAATTGAACAGATATTCTACCAATGATACAGATACATTCTCAAAACAATTTAAATCAGAACTTTTAGAGGACACGATCGATGCAGAGAATCTTACAGAACTAAGCTTGACAGAAATTTCGGATGACATTTATTGTAGTAAATTAATTCGTTCTAGTACATGTGCTGCGGAATCTATTGGTGAGCAGGATACATTACCCGTGACGGATTCTGTCTTCGCGAGCCTGCCCTTAAGTCAGGATACGCAACCTGAAACTCAAAGTGAGATTGAACTTATACAACCAGAATTTTTGGACTCAATACAACCTATCTGTCCTGTACTAGTAGTGTGCCAAGAACCTATTGGCGCGGTTGTTGGAAACTTAACTAATCCTTTATGGGTGCCATATTTGTCTTCTTACTTTACAGATAGAGGTCTATATACAGTAGGTGATCTTGCTCAGTTGACAGAGCGCGAAGTTAATAGGATGCCAGTGAAAGGAAGTCCTAAAGTTCAATTTGTTCGAAACGTATTATACCGTTTTCAAAATTCTAGTACCGCATCATCACAAACATTAACAAATTTATCAATACAAAATTTACATTTAATAACTCCGAGGAACTTGGCACAATCTGTAACTGCAAGTACATGTCTTGTTACATCAACGGAACCACGTTACGTGAAAGTATTACCAAAGGTAACTACTTCTAGTATTGTTAGTGACCTTGCAAAAATATGTATAAACAAACTCATTACGCAACCGGATAAGACCACTCATGAACATGTAAAAACTCAAGATTATTACCAAGTGATACAGTACGTAAACGTAAACGTAGCGACTGATGCTACATTTCCTGAAATATCAACCTCTCAAGCTGGTCTGTGTTCACAAAATATATCTACAACTACGCAACAATGGATAGAGTCACGTAATAATATTTCACAGTCATTATCAAAGTCTGACAAAATATCGCAAACTTCCAAAACTATACAAATAACTTCGAATGATAATACTTCCATTGCGTCGGTTGAATCGTCTCTATGCACTCCTGCAACAAAACACTATGTAAAAACAACTCCTATGATATCAATTACACGATCAATGTGTAGTGTATCTGGAATCACGAGATCAACCCAAACATCTTCATATAATTACATGCAGATTACGTCTACGATTCCGACCGAATTTATACATTCAATTCGTATGACACCCACCACATGGGCCTCTGCAAACCTGTCACAGTCCATACCAACTATCACAACACAAATGAGTGGAATAACTAGTACTGTTAATTGTGCATCAGCGCATTTGCCTTGTAGCACATTACCTAGTGGATCCTGTTCAGATTTACCTGGGAAATCTCAAAATTTAATATCAAAACGGGTTCCACTGATTACATCCATCTACACCAGTACCGATCGTTTGTTCACTGGATGTTCAACGCCAAAAGCAACAAAATGCGTCGCTACGCAAATATCATTAGTAGATCTTCTCGATGAAATTGATGTAAATCTGATACTTGAAAGTACAATCAGAAGATGTACACCTCACAATATACTTGAAGCGTATAAGGTAAAATGGACTTAAGTTTATTTTCCATATATCTACAAATAATAAATAATTTTATTAATATTTGAAATCTTTCAACTTTTAAAAGTAACTATCTATACTATAAATGCAAATAGACCTCTCATTAATGTTTATTATCTAACAATATTTTCATTATTTGTGTGTTCTCTTTGAATTTCTCTTTTTGCTTGATTTGTTTTACATGGAATTATAAAAATTTAGAAGCTACTACTAAATTTTGTGAAGTATTCTTCGATATGAAGAGTTTTGTTGAATAAACTTTGTTTAAAATTTCTATATGAAGTAAATATTAGTTATAGCATAAATAGATATACTTACAGTAGCCGCATCATTTTTTTATATAATATACTCCTTATTTTTTTTCGTGTAGGTGAAAATGAAGCATTTGCCTGAAAATGAATTAGTAACAGAAACTATAAGAATGCTTGGCATAGAATCCAACTATAATGAAACAATTTTGAAGGCGGCCTGTCATTCATATGGTGTTAACAAACTTCTTATGAGATTGCCGCATATTTTCAATGCAGACAAGCAATTCTTTGCCCAAGTTTTAAGCGCCTATCAAAGAAAGCTCCAAGTAAGTGATTGCCTTAGCGCACTGGATTTCTACGAAATAAAAGATGCTGCTTGTCGTAAGTGTTCATGTTTCGAACCTTCCGAGATATCTAACACTCTAAAGACTGACGAGATTCAAGAAATCACAGAACCCATGACAGATGTCTCCAATCTAAATACTATGCTGAAACAGATACAAAATAACAGTTCCAATGTTATTACGAAAGCATTAAAATCTGAATCATCTGCTGTAACCCAAGATACATTTAATAAGCTGTGGGATATTGATTCGGTAGTATCACGTATAACTGAAAATGACATGTCCAGAGACAGCCTATTGAAAATATATAATGCTGTAAGTACAAAGTTAAATAGTCGTGACCTGCTGGACGCTTTCCACGACACAATGAGAAGCAAGTTGAAGAGTGAAGAAAGGACAGAGGATCAGCTCTAGTAATTTCGTCATAAGTGCTTGTTTTCCAATAATTCGTTTTAAAGAATACACCAATGTCTGGTATTGATAATTGACTTATGTTAAATATTATATATGTATAATCATATTCAGTGTTTATTTTTTCTTACGATTTAAATAATAATACACCTATAAAAGAATATTCACGCAGTGTGATTCCTATAATTTTTTTAATTTGAGCATGTAAATAATTTTCAAAATAGAGGTTACTACAAATAAAAGAGTATCTTAAGGCTCCTCCGGACCTAAATCGGAAGTTAGAATATGATATACGCGAGACCTTATGGTAAAATTTGGATCTTATCGATCTTGGTTGATATTGTAGAAACCACAGGGCCGTCTCATAAAGACAAAAGTATGGGCAAGTATGGTCATACTTGCTCGTTGTTTAGTTATTTGATTCCAGAACATGAATATGGAGAAAACAGAAAATGAGTTATAATAATGGAGGATGTTACTACTATAGTTGACGGTTTCCAATGGATTCGGTAGCTAAAAATATATTACCAACGGTAATATATAGAAAAATTATATCACAAACTAAATTTTGTTAAAAATGCATGTAAAGACATGAGGAATTTCCTACTTCATTTACTTGCATTGCACAGTACTGTAAGAGCATGTAAAAGCAGAATAAATACGCATATGGCCTCTACCTGCGCTGTCAATTCATTCGATAGATTGGCCAGTATAGTATTTGCTGCGAATGGAATAAATATTGTGACGTGATTTTTCAATTCACGGTCACAAAAGGCTCTTGCTATCGATTTAGATACCGCTTACGGCTTTGCCGGCTCTCCCCGAGTCGCCGCCCTGTTTAGAGATTAGGCTCCCGGATAGATTCGCACGCTGAGTTAAAGTTCTCGACAATAGACATTGTTTTGGGATGAGTAGAGGTCGGGGTGCTCGAACCTGTCGCGAGGAGAAAGTCTCAACGAAACGAGTTGCCCGGCAGGGGAGAGCGCCTGACGAGATTCCTCCACGGACCTGCAGAAGCCCGGCTGCAATACCGGCGCCCCATCAGGGAAGTACATTGGGCTGGAGAACGGGCGGAGGAGCTGTTTAAGGGTACGGGCAGGGGAGGAACCCCCTTGGCCTTGGTTTGGGTATGTTGGGCCCTGTTTTCGCCCTATGCACAGGGGAAGCGGTCGTGGAGGATCTCAAGAAAATGGATATGCTACCGAATTGTTAAAAGACGCTATCGATAGTTAAAGGGACGGCTCGAGGGAGGAGACAATAGTTA
>JARQST010000530.1:0-17333 GCA_030142225.1 Pachycephus smyrnensis | reverse complement strand
GGAACGAGTGTTGGAATTTTTTGTTTTTTGAAAATTGACAAAACTACACCAATTTTTATGGAAAAAATATTATTTGTCTAAAAAGATAGACTTATTTGCGTCGCCTGAACTGGTTGTAAGAAATCCCTATCAGTTTCCCGAACGGTCATGTTCCCGAACGCTCAAATGTTCACATCTTGCCGAAACATAAATTTCCGAACGTCGTCTTGCCGAATGTTCGAGAGAACGAACGTTGAAGAAACTTGTTCTTTGGAGAATACGACGGTTCGGGAACCTTGTAGTTCGAGAAACTCTAATAGGGATCCGGTTGTATGAGTGTAAAAAGTGTATATTTGCATTGGTTGGTACTTATTAAGATTCAATAAGAATATACACTTTTTGCACTCGTGTAGTTGGTACTGATCATGCGAACAAACCTCATTTCAGTAATTACTTAAACTGCCGTGACGACAAAGAAAATAATTCTTGCAAGAGAAATCGCAGTCTTAAAACAAATAGAAAAAGACATGGTAACATTGTAGTAGCGCGGACGTTCAAGGATTTTTACTAGTAATGGATCGCAGGAGGAGAGGAGGAGGGATCTTGGTAGCTATTGTTTTGATAAAAAAACACCTATTACTCATCGAATAAAATATCCAGTAAGCTTTAGTGAATCTTTTCATTAGTAGAAAAAGATATCATATAATGGATATCATGTAATCCCCAGGTTGTTTTTTTTTTTCATAACATGATAGCGGCTTTTGAGACGAGTTCAATAACCTATGACACAAAGTCCTTCAAGGTCATCGAAGTTCGTAAATTCATGGTTTTTACCTCGTAAAAGGTATTCGAAATGATGGCCACCAGCATCAATGCACAATTGTATTCTTCTTATTGTTGACTCACTTGCCCTTCGAATTCTTAGCCTTTCAACAGAATTTATCAAAGCACGTGCTGTAAGTATCCGCTGCTATATATCTTCAAGCGTAGTTGGTTCTTCTTTGTATACGATGTCTTTCAGGCTTTCTCATAGGAAAAAATCTAATGGCGTTAGGTCTCCTTAGACTTAAAAATTTGTCAGTGAGTCAACAATAAGGTGAGTACAATGTTGCATGAATTTATGAGCTTATATGACCTTGAATGACCTTGTGTTATAGATCGTTGAATCAGTCTCAAAAGCCGCTATCATATTATGATAAAAAAAAAACATCGATCCACTTAAAAAAAATGAAAATGACCTTGGAATCTCCTAAGCATCTCCATCTGCGAGAAAGTCGCTAGCACGATCTGATGTCCCCTCTATACTATGCAACTTTTCTTGCATAGTACTTTAAAACCCTAATAGTTTCGCAGATATTTCAGGTGGTTAAAGTTACTGCCCTACCCGGTATATATGATCTAGAATCACGCTATGCTATAAACCATAAATCTACAGCAATAATAGAAACTATAAATACTGTATTGATGCATTCATTGGAGTGTCTAGATCATACAGCAAAATGGCTAAAGTTTAAGCATGGTTGATCAATTTGACATCGTGTAAGTGTCAATTGCAATGTTAACTATCTCATATATATTGTAAATGAAATATGTATGTATACTGAGATAGTGTAAGCGAGTTTATCTATATATATTTTTTTAAATATCAATTAATAGTTTGATATCGATAGAAATAAAAAAATCTAAGATTCACCATTTAGTTTGTCAATAATTGAATATCGACTTTGACTCTTAACATTCTTTCCATAGAAAAGTAATAACTTTAAACTTGAACACTCAATCATTTGGAGTTTTAAAACTATATTTGGGTCCTGCATACTTAATATCCCATATAGCACAAGACGTCCAGAGCATGAGCCATTTTTGCACACTTTAGTCAATATGCTCATAAAATTGAACTTAATATTCGAGTTCAATTTCTTTGTTTGTATTTTCTAAAACATTTACTAAGGCCATACTAATTTGCTCGATTATTATAAACTAAGGGAAAGATGACAAAATGAATCACCAATCCGAGCTAATTTTGCACGATTTCGGCCACCGCTGATGTCCAACTCCCCTTAAATTAGACAAAAATCCGAGCGGGGGCATTTTTTATATGCTTATCCGGCTATACGCTTTCTATTTTTGTTATCGGACTGGACTTAAAGCCGATTTTTTGGCTTTACGTCTGTCTCATATTTTTCCTGCAATATCGCTTTAGCATGTGCATTACAGTTCTAAGTAGAAAACTGTAAGGCCCTTACTCATACCTCTCTGTTAAGTCACTTTTACTGAAAAATCCTTAAAAGACGCTACAAAAGACGTATTTTAGTGGTGTTACCTACTCATACCTCCTTTTAAGACACTTAAGCTAACAGAGACTCTAGTTTCTTAAAAATGGATCAGGGCACTATTATACTGCTTTTTTACCGTCTATCAAAATGGCGTCTATCGATGACATCGCCCACCTTGTTTACCTTTGCGAAGTAAATGCAATGTACTAGGCTGATCCGAGAGTTTTTGATAACCAAATTAATCTATCTGAGGTGCATAATAGTCGTGAAATTAGTAACAGGTGCTAGTGGTGGAGAGATTGCGATTCTTTTAATTGTTGAATTGGTGCAAGAATGAATAGAGCGCTTTTAACTAATAGCGGCCTTAAAAGAAGGTATGAGTACGGCGTCTTTTAATAACGATCTAATCGTGTTTCAGGGGGAACGCCACTGTGACAGCTGAAAAAATAATCAATTTTCACGAATTTTTTTCACAGGATTAACTAATTATTAAAGAGATCGGATTGTTGTTATTTTATTAAGTATATATTAAACTTGTTTTATATAAATTTTTATTACAAAATTTAAAAAATTTACAAAGTAATGGGCCTTGACTTAAAGACTAAAAAAAATTCCCCCTCCATTGTCCCAATGATATTGTGGTGAAGTTATCTGAAAAAAAAATTTGTTTTTCAATATCTATACGAATGTAGCTATCGTTAAGCGTATCCATTATTCTTTTTTTAATTTTTCGCAAAATGGTGACGGATTGAAATTTTTTTCATTTTTTTGGCTCTTTTTTTGTATTCAAGCAGCTTGCAATCCGTTACCATTTTGCGAAAAATTAAAAAAAAATGGATACGCATAACGATAGCTACATTCGTATAGATATTGAAAAAAATTTTTATTTTTCAGATAACCCTTCACCACGATATCATTGGGACAATGGAGGGGGAAGTTTTTTAGTCTTAGGCCCATAACTTTATAAATTTTTAAAATTTTTTAATAAAAATTTATATAAAACAAGTTTAATATATACTTAATAAAATAATAACAATCCGATCCCTTTAATAATTAGTTAATCCTGTGAAAAAAATTCGTGAAAATTGATTATTTTTTTCAGCCATCACAGTGGCATTCCCTCTTAACTAGGGTAGAGTAAGGGCCTAAATCTTTAAAAAATCTGCCCGTCCTCTAAACGTTAAAAATAAGAGTAAAATTAAAAAGAAAATTAGACTTAACTACCCACTGGTGGCTCAATGGGTACAGTGTCACACTCCTCACTTCGAGCATCCCGACAATTGCAGGTTCGAGTTTCACTCACGGCAGCACAAACAGATGTGTGTACCAACCGCGAGTTACACACGCACCAATTAAAAAATTTTTGTTTAAATTGTGAATTTTATCTATATAATTACCAGTAAAAACCACATAAATCACTCATATTTCTATAACATTTACAGAATATTTTTTGTAATAATATTCGCAATGGTATTTTTCGATGCGGGTAAGTCGTCTACATGTCCATAGGACCAACGAGGGACAGCTTTAGGATGTTACTGCCGGGTGGGATCTAAGAATGAAGATTTGGACATCCGTAGGGCGTCGATAATATGTCCGCAGGATGTCCTTAGACATCCTATAGATATCCCTTAGAGATTTCTGATAAACATCGGAAATGAGGCTGCCGTCACATGGAGCGTACTTTGCGTATCGCGTAACTTGCGCAATCAATCGCGAACTCGCAATTCCGTTCTATTATCTACCGGAAAACTAACGACGATCTGTGATTGCATGGCGCAAGTTATGCGATACGCAAAATACGCTCCATATGACGGCAGCCTAAGGAGACTGGATATCTTGTGGATATTTACTGCACGTCTGTAAGACATTTGAGGACATCCAATGGATATCTTAAAAATCCCAGTCAGACATCCATAAGATGTCTTCTAGACGTCTTTGTGCTATGGGATATTTCAAATGTCTCTGAATTTTTTAATGATCTTAATTTCATTTTTAATTTTATGCCAGGGGAGAAATTTTTAATGGTGGTATGTGTTTGAAAATCTCCATGATAACATAACGTTACGATATAAACATATCGTTTTCATTGAAAAGTGATTCATCCTTCAAAAATCAGATAGTTTTGTCATTAAAAACTCACACGCACTACTTTAATATGATAGTGCTATTTTGATTGATCACAGTTGTAAATGAATATAGTTATGAATCGACTTTATAAGCAGCCTGTATACGTCTTGAATTAGTCTTTATCATGTTGGTGCCATAATGCATGATGGATATAAAGTGTAATAAATTTGATTATCTTTCGATTATTGATGCGTTTTCATCGCTTTCAGTGCCAATCCCGTACAGAAAAAAAAACTATTGAAATGCTAATAGTAAGTATTGAACGACAATAGTTACAACCAGTATTCACTACTGCAATGATTACTATAACATTAGTCATAAATAGTGTCCGGTATTCTATTATTAACTATTGACCAGTGTGAATTATTAGAATTGCAATAGTTGGTATTACTGAAATAGCCACTAATGCAGAGATTTAACAGTATACAATACTGTCATACCAATCATTAAGTAGCATAGACCATTAGTGTGCAGAAGTTTTCAATGTTAAACCAACTAATAGTGCACATTCTGTATAATGTATACAGTTGAATATTTCTTTCAGCGTTCAATAGCATATACTCGTCAGTATGTACTGTTGCTGAATAGTGTTGTTGGGTATTATTGTACCCTAGTGAGAACACTAATAATGTGTAGCGAATTGTATATTTTAATGAGAGAATCACTAGTTAACACTACTAGTACGGATTCCAACAGTGTGTAAAATTACTATCGATGTAGTGTGCACTAATAGTTTCAATAGCTATCATTTCAATGGTGCCACTAGTTTCGTTCCATAAGAGATCAATAATTAATAAGTAATAAAGTGTTAAATTCAATTTACCTGTATATTTCTTTCATTGCTGAACATACAATCTTCACTGGCAAAAATTTAGCGACTTTGTATCCAATGTCAAATGGTGTGTAAAATATTACATACCTATAAAAAATATTGAGTCATATAATTAGGGTATATTAATATATGAATGGTAAATCGTAATCACCACATAAAGCAGAACCATAAATAGATGCTTTCAAAATGTCTAAATGATCTAAAATATGACTTAAGAAATGATAAAAATATATCTATATGTCACATGTGATATAAACTAACCAGACAACTGTTGCAACTATCACTTGTGGTGTATTTTTCAGAGGTGCAAGAATTGGTTCTCCTAGTAAACCATTGCATAACATTCCACCTGCAAAAACTACCAGCATCGTAGAAAGCCAGCATGACAAAGGATGTTTTCTTGAGAATGTCTGAGCTCCTGCCAATAATTAATAAAAATGTATTATGAATTACTTCTAGTATAATTATGAAAAGTAATACAGTGATATAGAAAGTAAATTGAATAGAAGAACATCATACGTAATTATAACATAATTTCACATGTAGTAAACAGATCAAACAAAAAACAGTTCAATCATTTTCAATAAATTATATAAATATATGTGTATTAAATCATAAAAGCTACAAATATAGAACAATGTAATGAGAAAGAAAGTGGTGATATAATACTTTTTATAAAAAAACAAGTGTTAATATGTTTATTATAGAAGAACTATGCAACTGAAGTTCCAAAAAATGTCATGCAACATGTTATCAACATTTGAAAAATGGTGGTACAGCCGAGAAGCAGGTGATACCTTTGCAGAAAATAAGAAGTTTTTTAAGAATTTTTTTTAATTAGAGAGTCATTTTTAAAATAATTGCAGCCGAAGTTCGTTGCGCGCGCAGCCTATCTAGTTATTTTTCAACGTACGAACCATGTCAGTTCTTCGCTATTCGCAAGCCCCCACCTTGCCTCTGAGTTTGTGTTTATACTTTGTGTTATCCGTTTACGTGTAATTGAAATGAAGATAAAAACAAATGCACAACTAAAAATTATGAAAATTCACTTTATTGTTTGTTTTACCGTAATTAGAAAAGATAATGAAATTGCTCGATAGGAAATATAATAAATATTGCCGCAAAGGTCATTTTCGGCCAGCCCGTTTAACGGAGCGTTCATACTTGAAATTCTTGCAAAACGATTTACGACATTTTGACAGAGATTACAATGCATAATAAAGTGAATTTTCATAATCTTTAGATATGCATTTGTTTTTATCTTCATTTCAATTACACGTAAACGGATAACATAAAGTATAAACAAAAACTTAGAGACAAGGTGGGGACTTGCGACTTCCGAGGAACTGACATGATCCGTACGTTGAAAAATAACTAGATAGGCTGCGCGCGCAACGAACTTCGACTGCAATTACTTTAAAAATTACGCTCCAATTAAAAAAATTCTTAAAAAACTTCTTATTTTCTGCAAAGGTATCACCTGCTTCTTGGTTGTACCACCATTTTTCGAACACCCTGTATACATCCCACAAATAGCATAGCACTTCAATAGGATATACCCTTTCAAGTAGGTCGAACAGAATCCTTAGAAATACATAGAAACTACATTAAGACAATAGATATACAAATAGTTTTAATGTATGTACGTGTAATCTATGGACATTAAATATATTTATTTTTTTTCACAACAAATCATGTTATCATTTCCTGAGAAAATTCATCTGCAATTTTATTCAGTTGAAAAGAATGTAATTGTCTGCTCCAGACCCCAGTAGAAATAATCAACAAGCAA
This sequence comes from Pachycephus smyrnensis, assembly GCA_030142225.1. NCBI lineage: Eukaryota > Metazoa > Arthropoda > Insecta > Hymenoptera > Cephidae > Pachycephus > Pachycephus smyrnensis. The sequence continues at coordinate 10,324 of JARQST010000530.1, read as the reverse complement.
GGCTACATTGTAGACACTTTAAATATCCTTCATGGCTGAATGCACTGGAAAGTATATTATTTCAATGATCAAAGATTCTTAAAATTACATAATGTAAACTGTATGAATCATTTAAGATAAAATGTATTAGTATAATCTAACTAAGATAAATGAATGATAATCCAGGTTGTCAATATCTTAAGAACAAAACAAATCATTATAAAAAGATTTCTAGTACTAATTTGCTTAACAATTTTTACTTTAAATTTTTCCGTCATTCAATCTGCCATATTATACACGCTGAATAATTCCCATTGCAACAGATAAATCGTATACGGAAATAGAACAGCTCAGTTGTCTATAGGCTAACGCAAATAAATACAGATATTAATTGGGTCAAGAATTTCCCTAAGTACAGAAAGATACACATGCCACGCGTCTCCACATATCGCCTAATTTTTAAGTTCTTGTTTAACTCTTAGTTCTTTTAAAAATACTCGTGAATCATTCTTGATAAATGAATATTTTCTAATACATTGTAGATAATTTATGATCATAAGAATGAGCATATTAATTCGGATAAATTGATATGTAAAAATGGGATGAGTAATTAGAGAAATCATAAAAATGGAACAATTATCAGAAGAAGGTTCATTACGAACTAGATATCGATTTTAACGCATAAAAGATTGCGATTAATATATGATAAATTACTTAAATCGATGCAAGATCAAATCAAAAACATTTATTCATATCTTTTTAACTGATTCATTTTTTCTTCTATGATTTTGACCCGAATTTCAGAATTATGAACCGTTCATGTATCAATCATATAAATTGCATGCGTATAGAGTTCGAACGATTTGAAGAAAATACATTTGAATACTAAATTACTTTATAACAGAAACGATCCACTTGAAAGGGCGCCTTAAAAAGCTATATAAAAAATTTTACTTTCACGTCGCATTTACCGTTGCTCTCATATATGATCTTCGTTTAAAATTTCAAAAATTGAATGTACATTTAATAATTTGTCAAATATAAAAAAATGTAAAAAATCACAGTTTAAAATTTCAGGTCAATGTACTTGATAGAAGGTGCAAACGAATAAAAGAACGAGACCTACAAATACATGCGATGCAAACGTGCGCGCTATCTCAAAGCAGCTAACGTAAAGATTTAAATTTAGATTCGGCCCGGTGGGCTTAGACTTACCAGGTCCTAAATCTTCCCTGACGTGTAGTGCACAGAGTACACAGTGTGCGATGTCGAAGTACGGGAACATTTTCAGTTTTATAACCTGATTGGCCATGTCAAGGAATGCCTCGGGATCCATCTTCGATTTGGTTTTGTTTTTATCTTATTTAGTCAAAAAATTTCTTGAATTTCGGTTGTAAAATCAAATTCGAAAGCACTCCCGGGCGCCCGCGAGCGACGCTGGCTCTTGCTAGCTATGCGCCGTATGCTGGTCGTCTGCTAGCGTCTCATGGACGAGTTTAAGCTATTGTAATCTCGGCAGCTCGTCGAAACTATTTCTGGAACTGGTACTATGTGTGACATCTGTGTTATGACAAGAGAACTAATAAGAGATTCACGAATGAGAATAAGCGACTTCACACCTTATGGAATTAGTAATCGTCAAAAAATTCGAACCATTATTGGTCAGATTTCTGAATTTTCCGACACGTTCGATTAATCCCATAAAGCTGCGTAAAGATGCCGTTAATAGTCACTCAGACCACGAATCTTACTTCGTGACTCGGACGATAAATGAGAAATATTTAAGTGTACTCTAAGGACGTAATGTATATACATTTTTTGTGAAAATGCGAGAAGCAAAACCTTTCCACCAATCTTAAAGTTCGCCTTTTTTAGACTCCAACATATGATTGGCCGATAGCCATACAGTTTTCACGTTCTTCCTTTTTGGCACAAACTGACACTCATTTACACAACGAAGTCGTAGTTATTGGTTAGTACTAGGAGAATAGACCAATGTTTCAGCGTTCGTAGGTATTTGAGATTGGATCGAGGAGAAACTGTGTCGAAAGTGTGCTGAAGTATGCTGACTTGTGCCGTAAAAGACAAACACCCATTAGTAAAAAAAGAGCCAGCACCTGTGCACTCTGTATCTGGTATGAAGCTTTGAAAAGCAGTTGCGCCCTCTAGTAGAACATCTATGCCCGTTTCCTCCGACGTTGATCGGAGTTTAAACTTCGGTTCCCCTATCTCAAAACTATATAAAAAAAAATTGAATCAGGTTTAAACCGCGTCGGAGGAAACGGGCGCTAAGGACTCATTCAGATCATAGACAACGGGCAGCGAGCAGCAAGCAGTGACCAATAGGCAAAGAATATCGAGCTGATATCGAAAATCAGACCTAAAGCATCTTGCCTATTGGTCGCTGCCTGCTACTCCTTGTCTGCTACCTATAGGCTTAAATCAGCCCTAAGCCAATTCTAGCGACCTACGATGGTACGGCTGAATATGGATATAGGAATATAGGGACAGAGCATAAACTGGGGTTTTCGGCGAGGGGAATTAGGGTGCTAGTCCATGGCACGCAATAGCATGGAACACGGAATCGGAACACGGAAATCGGAAAGGTTCAGTGGTGGGGGTAACCAATCAGCAACGTTCCGAAAAAATTCGAACACTCCTTTGCACAAGTTCTAATTTGTTACATCCGTGAACATTTTCTATTTGTTTCGCATGTTTAACGCAGGAACATATAATAGTTAAAATATTTAAATCATTATACTAAATATCTACTTTATTTATTAGCTGTACGCTTCTCAACATTTATTTTTATTGAATACCCATGTACTGCGTTCCGTTTTTCAATACCCTTGTTCCCCATGGATGATAAATATCGGAAATTTGTATACACGGAAAATTGATAATTATTGATTAACACCTTAAAAAATAATTATTGCTTTAGGAAAATGTAAACGAAGAAGAATATTCGGTATTTTCATTAATCTAAACTAAATGGATATAATTACATCAAATTTATGCAAAAAGTAAGGTTAGAATTTCATTCCCTTTTCATTGAAATATGCTCCATGGGGAACAAGGGTATTGAAAAACAGAACGCAGTACATGGGTATTTAATAAATATATACAGTCAGTACCCAAAAGTATTCATCCACCGAACCTCTTTCATAAATGATGAAGATAACTTGAAAGTATTAAGAGGAATGTAAGAGGAATGTAGTTTATACATAGAAAGAAATCTTTATTTATAAACAACAAAATGCTAAAACCGCAAATCAATCATTTGAGAAACAATGAAATAAAATGGAGAACAATGAATTGTGACGCAAAAAATAGGTAGCAAAAGTATTCATTCATGAAGTTGCGACAATGTAAAATACATTGGCGCTTCCCTGAATTGTTGTATTGCATCTTATAGTGAAACATGTAGTAAACGCGGATCGGCTTCTGAACGTGCAACATCTACTTTGCTCAAATTATCGTTATGGCAGGAAAAAAAAAGAAAAATGACGATACCGGAACGTGAACAAATTATTAATTTGTGGAAAAAAGGTTTTTCTCAACGTGAAATTGGAAGATTAGTTGACAAAACACGAGCTACAGTTCAGTCTGTAATACGTAAGTTTCAAACGGAGGGAATAATTACAAATAAACCGCGACAAGGGAGACCACGAAAATTAACTGAACGAGAAGAACGACAAATACTAAGAGAAGTGACCAAAAAACCAAAGATTTCTATGGCACAGCTTCACGCCGAGGTAAAGCAAAGAACAGGAAAAGATGTGAGTGTATTTACTGTGCGCCGTACTATCCACCGAGGTGGCTTCAAGGGACGTTTTGTCCGTAAAAAACCTCGGGTTAATGCTACCAACAGAAAGAAAAGACTGGAATTCGCCAAAAGTACGTAAATATGTCTCCTGATTTTTGGAATTGCGTTTTATTCAGCGATGAATGCAAAATCTGTGTGTCTGATGTTACTGGAAGCCAACGTGTATGGAGAAAGCCAAGGCAAGAGTTTCAAAAAGAAAACATAAACCCCACAGTGAAACACGGAGGAGGTTCCCTTATGATATGGGGGTGCATGGCGGCAGCAAGAGTTGGTAATTTTTGTTTTATTGAGGGAAATATGGACCGCTGGCAACATTTAAATATACTACAGCAAAATGTACAATCCAGCGCGAAAAAATTGGGGATAGCAGAGGGGTTTTTCTTTCAGCATGATAATGATCCCAAGCATACCACTAGAATCATACAGGAATGGCTCTTATACAGGGTGGACCAATAACTTTGTCCACCTGGAATATTTCTGTTATTTGTAATAATTTCAACAAATGTTTCATACAAAACTTGTACGGTATCGAGGGGGACATAATGTGATATTATTATTTTTTGCGAGGGTAGGGGCGTAAAGGAGATTTCAAGGTCATCTTCACTTTTTTAAATGGGTTGCTACATTTTTTCGTCGCTACGTGATAACCAGTGCTGAGGCGACCAGTCAACCATTTGCGTCAATGCAAAGCTGCAATCTTTGTATCGCTGAATCACGTGCACATCTTATCGTATCGACACCTATTCTAGCACATGCTGCAGTAATTCATTGTCTCATATGTTCTGGTGTAGTTGGCATTTCTTGAAAGACAACATTTTTTAATGATAACATCTGATGTCATGTAAGTTTATTTGAACTTAAATGACATTGATAGTAGCTTGCTGAAATCGCCTCAACACTGGTTATCACATAGCGACGAAAAAATGTAGCAACCCATTTAAAAAAGTGAAGATGACCTTGAAATTTCCTTTAAGCCTCCACCCTCGCAAAAAATAATAACATCACATTATGTCCCCCTCCATACCGTACAAGTTTTGTATGAAACATTTGTTGAAATTATTACAAGTAACAGAAATATTCCAGGTGGACAAAGTTATTGGTCCACCCTGTATAATGTGCTTCACGCCCTTGCTACGCCACCACAATCTTCAGATATTAACCCAGTAAAACATTTATGGGCAGAACTGAAGCGCAATTTACGAAAAACTCCCATTCAAAATAAAGAAAATCTCAAAGATCGGATTACGGAGGAATGGAATAATATTTCATCCAAGGTTACGTCAAAACTCGTCGAGTCTATGTCTAGGCGATTGCAGGCAATAATTAAGGCCAAGGGCTATCCAACAAAATATTAGCAGTGACTGTGGCAGTACAATAGTCAACTTTATAAATAGTGGATGAATACTTTTGCTACCTATTTTTTACGTCACAATTCATTGTTCTCCATTTTAGTTCATTGTTTCTCAAATGATTGTTTTGCGGTTTTAGCATTTTGTTGTTTATAAATAAGGATTTCTTTCTATGTACAAACTAACTTACATTCCTCTTAATACTCTCAAGTTGTCTTCATCATTTATGAAAGAGGTTCGGTGGATGAATACTTTTGGTTACTGACTGTATGTTGACAAGCGTACAGCTAATAAATGAAGTAGATATTTAGTATAACGATTTAAATATTTACCTATTATATATTCCTGCGTTAAACATGCGAAACAAATAGAAAATATTCACTTATGAAATAACAACGTAACAAATTAGAACTTGTGCAAAGGAGCGTTCGAATTTTCCGGACCATTGCTGATTGGTTACTCCCGCCACTGAACCTTTCCGATTTCCGTGTTCCGATTCCGTGTTCCGTGCTATTGCGTGCCACGGACTAGCACCCTAAGCCAACATGGGGGGGGGGGGGGGCTCAATTTGATTGGTTCTGCTTGTGCGCATGGTAAGTACCGCCAATTATAAAAGAGATTAAACACTTACAGTTTATTAATGTGTAAGAAATAACAATGTTACGATAGTTGATAGTTATTTTAAATAGTTTATTAAAGGTCGCATCAACGTCGAAATTATCAGTGACAAGGTAGTAACTGTATTATAATTTGTTTGTTCAACTTCACGAACGAGACAGAGTGTTGATAATTTGACGCTGTATTGCAACAATCTCTGGGAAGAAGCTACTTACTAGCAGTTACCCGGGTATGGTTTTTGAACGCGGTCCTGACTATGTGTCAGCAACAAACTGCGTCTCAACATAATCCTCCGTGAAAATAAGTTTGACTTATGCACAGATAGAAACAAACCTAATGTCACGTAGCACTTTTACCTCACTGCGCTTGCTCCAAATAGTAGCCAATCAAAAGTAGGCACTAAGTACCTCGCATATATGGGTGCGTTCCGATATTCGCTTAAAGCGCTGCGGGCATGGTTGTGTCTCATTCTGTTGCATGTGAGTAAACAGGGACATAACGATACTCGCAGCGCTTTGAGTGAATATCGGAACGCACCCTATGTAATACTCCTATATTGCTAGTCGATTATTTCCGCTAGAAGTGGAAGCCCCGCCAAGAAAGCGAGACAGACGATAACACGATGTCTGCGGAATGAGTAGTAGTGAGGAATTTTGTCCGTTGTGCGCAAGCGTGGCTAGACGCGGCAGCTTACTTGAATAGGTAGTAATTGCTCATGCAATTCGGTACATGTAACAAGTAAATTATTTATCATAGTCTTTAGGCTATTTATGTAAATATGTAGAGATTAATTCATAAAGAAATTGGTAATTCCGAAACAACCAAAAATAATGAAAAATTTTCAAATAAAATTAGGGCGTTCGTAATATCGGTGTAATGCTTACCAATAAAACGAAATGCTTGTATGCTTCGCTTTTTTGTCTCACATAAATAACACATTCTCCCCATATTTTCGTAACTCTTTATTCATTTGTCAAAAGTAACACTGTTTGGCTCGTGCTCGCCATCTAATACGCAAAAACCAGAAACCGTTGGGTTATAACCTAAAAAAATCATAGGTGCCGACGCATGCGCATTTGCGCGCGAGTACTACATGAGACAGCGATATACGTCTGTACCGTAATGTTTTCGCCGCCTCTAAAGCCTCACTAGCAATATAGGAGTATTACATATATGGTACCTCGGCACCCCCCCCCCCCCCAAAAGGCTTCCTGCCGCAGCATTATGCTCCGTCCCGATATTCCTATGTTCCATGTGGCCGAACCCCTCGATAGTTAACGGATTTGTGGCTGGGATCCCGCAATAGTCAACATTCCCTTACTTTCTGTTTGTTACTGGGTACGCGCATCCCAGACAACACAAAATTCTTAAACACTTATAAAAGACATCTTTTTTGAGAGGTCCTTAAGACACGTCAAAAAGATCACTTTTATGTCTCTTATGCCTTTGTTGTAAAGAACATAATAAGATGTAATTTAGACGCCCGCTTCATGTTCGATTTCAAAGATCTTTATGACTTATCTAAAAGATCACTGTTATCAGTCTTTTTATTTTTAGTACAAAACTGACATTTCCGTTTGGCACTCGGACGTCTTCTTAATCCAAATCCACCTTTACACTAATTCTCTGTCATTCATACAAAATTATTGTAGTCAGGTGATGTTATGTGAAATCATAAAACTTTATTATAGAAAATTACCGAGTTTTTGATCAGCATGAATGTTATTAAAAGTATCTTAATATCATTACAAGACAGTCGAACCCCACGTATTCGACCTACTCGGAACTGGGTGAATTCACATATTGAACGCGGAGAGGGGCCCCCACTCCTTTGTCTAACCGCTGCGCATGTCGGTCTGCGCATTGACAGTAACGGTATGGGTGCATTCCGATATTCGCTTAAAGCGCTGCGGGCATGGTGTGTCTCATTCTATTGTATGTGAGTAAACAGGGACACAACGATACTCGCAGCGCTTTGAGCGAATATGGGAACGCACCCTATGTATGTATACCATGTCACGAAATTCGCAAACGTTGACGTATCTCAGCTTTATCAGCTAGGACGGCCATGATACTTTTTCACAAGAGCGGGGGTTAGGAGAAACGCGGTTCGTCTAATAGATACGAACAAGTTAGTCGAATGAACGGGTTCGTAGAATAAGTGGAGGTCGAATAGGTGGAGTTCGACTGTAATTGACTGGTTAAAGAACTATTCGGTAACGAAAAGAGGTTATACATATGGTATAATGCATCAGTTATTAACTTTAAAAATTTCCTGCGGATCATGCTGCTCAACCTGTAGCAAAAATTACCATTTGCAATGGTGTTTTGGCAAAGAGAATTAAAAGATTCTCATTTATTTACCATTGATTCTCTTCGGCAAAACAGCATTGCAAATAGTACATTTTGCTAGGGGAATGCGCATGTGCATCATGGCAATAAAGGGACAAAATTTCGTCTTAAAAATGACGTCGCAAAAATTTCTGAAAGAAGAGGTCCGACTACTGTCAGCAATCGACGCATAAGACATCTTTAAGAAGATATTTAGACGTCATTTCGCATTATGTTTTTGAGGTCTTGAAAAATATAAGAGCTCTCTTTGACATGTTTCAGATGTCTTGGGGTGCGTTCCGCTACACGACCGCAACGCTCGTGAGTATGGCTGTATCTCACTCTATTGCATGCAAGTAAATAGGGACACAATGATACAGCGTTGCGGTCGTTTAGCGGAATGTACCCTTGGTGTTGTCTAGGATGTCAGGCATTGTCACGTGGTTGCATCTAAGAGGTGCGCATGCGCTGATACACGTAGTCTAATCCAACTCTACAAGTATTTAATAGTAACATAATAACTCTATACGATTTACTCTACATGGAAAATTCTACACGAATGATTTTACACGAATAATTCTAACCGTTAGGAGCTTAGCGCTAAAAAAATCAAAATTTATTAATTAAAAACAGAAAATATTTCTTATGATAATTCCAAAAAATAAAGGGAGTTTTAATTTTGTTTTTACTTTTTTGCATATACGCCAGGTAGGTGGATGCTGTAAGGGTTGATTAATTAATTTGTTCTACATTCCATATGTGCCCTTAAATTTTTGTGCTGCTATGAATTTTTGGGAAGTTAACACCCTTCATTGCCTGGTCTATTTGTCAAAAACAGTTATACATGCTCTAACACATCTCCTTTATGAGGAGGAAGCCATAAGAAAAAGAAGTCATACATACTACATCACGATTATCATTATTGTTCATTTTCCTGCAATATAATGATTATAGTAAACAGAAATAGAAACTAACGGCAATTGAAATCATTTTTACACACTGCCAATATAGCTAATAGAGCAATTTACTTGTCTTGAAGGAATGGGACCCAACTCTACACGGAACCATTCTATAAGTTTCATACCAAAAACTGTACGTGGTTAATTCTACACGGACAATTCTACATGGAATAACTCTACCCGTCGGAAAGTTAGCGCTAAAAAGTAATAATTTATTAATTAGAAACAAAAAATATTTTTTATGGTAATTCCAAAAATTAATTGAAGTTCTAAGCTATCCTAACCTTATCTAATCTGACCTAGCCATGTACAAACTAATCGCAGCATTACATTATTATGTCGGATGTTACTTTTATAACTCTTACGTTTCAACATACTAGCCACATTCTGCTGACCAAGCATAACACGGTCGTTCACTTTGGAAGACACCCAGCACACAATCACTAACCCGACGAATCAGCACTTTAATACAGAAGCCGGGGAGGGACACAGGCATACTATGACACTCTGTGTACCGAAATCGCTTCATGCAGACATACTCTGTCTGAATGTAAGTTGAATTCAGGCATACACTGTCGGTATTTCTCGTACTTCTCGTTAAGGCCGTTTTACAATGGGTCATTTTCGATAGACGTTTGTCGTAAGTCATTTCTACAAGCCAATCACAATTATTTTCTCCTCTTTTTCGGTGTTATGATTGGCTTGTAGAAAACGACTTACTACAAGCTCCTACAGGCAATGATCCATTGTAAAACGGCCTTTATGCTACAGATCAAGGAGGTTATTGAAATCAGATCGAAATCATACGCTATCTTTCCACCGTGCAGGGTTGAAATAGAGTTAACTAATCAAGTTAGTTTATTCCGCTCAAACCTCTTTTTTGATAGATAGCACTCTTAGCGAGTAGTGCGGAATCGTGGGGATCGCTAGATTCGACAAGTGCCGTTAGTAAGTTTTATATCCACGGGTTGCTTGAACTATCGCGTGTGTCGTTGCCTCCCGATTAAATCCATTTAGTGAAGAACTGAACTCATTGACGTGAAGTGTCAGTCCTGTAGTTAAGGAACCAAGATTTCTAATTTGTTAACCTCTAAACTAAAAACGATTCGACAAAACACGGATTTAATTTTGCACATTCATTCGCCTATTTAATGTTCACGATCCCCTTTTGTGCGAGGACCAACCTCCCACATAGCACAAGACGTCCATAGGACGTCCATTATTTGTCCGATTAGTCCATTATTTGTCGTGGATTTACCAGG
>JARQST010000527.1:1509512-1522148 GCA_030142225.1 Pachycephus smyrnensis | reverse complement strand
ACAACCTCGTAATAACTTTTCGACAATACATTGTCCCAGGAATCCTGTGGAACCCGTGAGAAATATTGATTTTCCAGTGAAAAACTTTTGTATATCACTTCCTTCGGTAAGTACATCGCTACTTTTAACGTCATTTTTTAATTTTTTAGTTGTTGAGTTCATTGTGTCATATTAATTTTTAGTGTCGTTGTTTAAATATGAACTCTTTATATATTGAGTTTTTCACGTCACCTTAGGCAATTTACTTTCACTTATTGGGAATATTAGTGGCGCGATATATCCTGGCAATTTCAAAGTGTTGTTACAGAATATAAACAACTCCTCTCCAAAGGTACAACAATCTGCACACCACGTCCTACAAGCAACAAGCGAATGGAGCTAATGATCGCTGTGTTATAGTGTCAGAGTGTTACATATTTATGATGCACAGAATAATTCATTTCCATCGATGTCTTTTGAAATTGCACTTGTGCGCAGTACCGCATGACTTACCATACGTGAATTATGTAACTAGATCGGGGTTTTGTGACAAGTTTAGTTAAGTTTAGTCTAGTAATGTGGAGATAAATTGGATTTTGTTTTTATTTGTTAATATAATAATCATATTCTTATGAGTCTTTACAAAATATCAACAGTCAGTAAAATACACTTATGAGTAAGGTATTTATCTTATAATACATATATTATATATATATATATATATATATATATATATATATATATATGTTTGCCAAGGAGAATTAAAGAATTCCCATTCATTTATCATTAGTTACCTTTGATTCTCTTTGGCAAAACAACCTAGCAAATGGTGCATTTTTGTAGGAGAACGCGCATGCGCATCACAGCAATGAACGGACAAAATTTCGTCTTAAAAATGACGTCGCAAAGATTTCTGAAAGAAGAGGTCCGATTACTGTCGGTAATCGACGCATAAGACATGTTTAAGGAAACATTTAGACGTCATTTCCTATTATGTTTTTGAGGTCTTGAAAAATATTAGAGCTCTTTTTGACATATTTCAGACGTCTTGATGTTGTCTGGGTGGGACTCTATTTCCGAGTTTTGCTATAAATTCATAGCACGCTAAAATTATAGCATGATTGTACCATTGGCTATTCAGAAATCGTTCTCTTAGAGCCAGCCAATAGTCTGTCGGAAAGGGTTCTTAACGACCAATGGTACAATCATGCTATAATTTTAGCGTGCTATAATACCGTTATATATAGTATAATATACATAATAATAAGGTATAAAACCTATGCACTCATAGAGGAAAATCGATTTTTTTGTTTTTGCACTTTCTTAACCCTTCAGAAACGGGGACCTCGCGCTGCAAGTGACTACTTGGGACAGAGCCCTCACGGCATCGAAACTTCACATTCAAACATATGTAAATAAGTTTTAATCGCGACATCGGAAAAATATGAATCAAAGCTTATTTCTTAATTGCGAAGTATTTATTTCTTAATTGCGAAGTATGATATTTTTCAGACCGCTTGTTCGTTTAATATAAATTTATAAATGGCTGAAAGTGTGAGTATCGCAAAGTTATGTATTTTGTTTATAACGAAAAAACCATACAATATTTCTGATTTTTCTCTGCCCCATTTGATAAATAAGACCTTGAAGTACTTTCAGGAATGTTTTCAGATTTTTTGGCGAACTTTCGTTCGATAACCGTAAAGCTTTAAGTGCAGTGACAAAACGCCATTCAAAAACGTTTGTACAATAACCATAACTTCCAATATATTAATAATGATACAAATATTGTTTTTCGTGAATATGTCAAGTATTGATATCACACTTTAAGTGGAATTTTTCCGAATTGTAAAATATTGAAAACCTTTTTAGATATAGCAATTTTAAAATCACGAATCGAAGGGTTAAAGTTCCATATCCTAAAAACACTTTCCTAGAATATTACGTTAAAATTCGCAAAAACAACAGAGTTATATAAATTTATGTGTAACGAGTCCGAGGAACTCGAGCAAGCGGGTTGAAATTTTAAACGCGTTTTTCTTGACACCATGTCTTGGAAATCAGTGGACACGATTTCTCGAGAACTACTTGACAGATTTATTAGAAATTTTAACCGTATATTCGTAAGAGGTGTTTCTCGATACATATGCGTCATTTTTTAAAACCTTTTTAATTTTTTAATTTTCAAAAAACTAAGAAAAACAATTGCGAATTTCGGATCTTTGAGTTTAAACGACCGCCATTGTGTTAAAACAACTATTAAGAATAAATGATTCGTGTGCATAAATGTGAGAGTGTGAGAGAGTATGATAAGCAAATGAGAAGAGATGAGACGAGGCCCTGAATGTGACCCAAAGTATGTATTATTCGATGATAAAAAATGTACGAGCTATTCATTCGTCATACGCGGACTTTTAATATTTAGATGAACCCTTTGACTGGCAGGCTAAAATCTCTACAAGTGCCGAGCTTGGCAAAACAAATTTTGAAAATTTTCGAATTTCAAGCTGAAAATTTGGTTACAAGGTTTTTTTGGGTCGTTGATTACGAATCCGATGTTCAATTAAAATTCAAAAATCAAATTAAAAATCAAAATGGCGGTTCTAAGATGGCAGCCATAAAAAGGTCTAATTTCCGTGAATACTAAATTTGAGCTAAAATATTAAAAATTACAGAAATTGATTTTTACGTCGGCCATATTAGATTTGCCATTTTTAATTTATCGCTTTTTTATTTTAATGAATACTGGCAGTTCATATAAAAATACTTAAAATCTTGAAAACTACTCATATAAACTTCCTATCATCAAAACTCACTTGCATAATTCACTATTTAAATTTGTAAAAGTTACTTGAATTATCTTCGCCATACAGAATTCGCTATATAGTTTTTTTCCGGTTTTGTTCTTATAATCGTATTCAGCGACTCTTAAAACCCCCGGGATACCAATTTTCATCGAGACTGATTAAAGTTTACTAATTTTATAGGCATTAATAATCTTGACGCACTGGTGCGTTACCTGCCAATTCGAGCCATGTTACCTCGATACCAGCGTGTGAACTACCGGTCAAGGGGTTAATAGAAACACGACCCCTCACATAAATATTGAATCTCATTACCGTACTTCCAAATTCTTTTTTAGCATGTGTCAACATCGAAAACTTTCTTTTTACTTACAAGTGGCGAAAACTGAAATATCTGCCACTTGTAGATTGATTTTTTCGTTTTCGCCACTTCTAGATAGAAAGTAGATTTTCGATTTTGATTCAGGAGTAGCGTCGTTGTCGTTCTAACCACCCACTTCGTGCATCTTTCTTGTCAATTATTATTTGAAAATTAAATATTCACCAGATAGAAGAAACAAGTGTATTCGTTTATGCTTCCTTCAATCTCCACCAGTCCTTTGTCAAGAAAAAAAATGCATTTAAAGTAATAGTTTTTGATAAAGAAAAGATTCCAAAGTTGACCTGCACTTTGATGGAAGGTTGCTAGGTATACCTCCTTATGCCTAAAAAATTGCGAAGACTATAATATGCGAGCAATATCAATACGCCCAATAAGACGTAATTTAGAATTTTAAGTCTACGCTGTTTAATTTTCGCTGCGGGGACAGTGTCCAGAGGATCCTTTAAGCTGTACACTCGGAGTCCTAGCCAAAAGTTGGTGCCTTATCCTCTCCAATTCAATTCTCGCAAATCGTAATAGAATAACTCACGATCCACCGGATTCATTCGATCCCAGGTCTTCGACATTTCCTTAACGGATATTTTCCATTCCCGATTCGGGAAATAATATACGACATTTACATATTTGCTGACTTTCAAGTAAGACGAAACCACACTGAAAAGATTTTAAAAATATTCGTACAATTTTAACAAAATTCATTATACGCTAATTTAACTTGGGACTTACAAAGGTTTTTTGCCTTGTACCATAAGAATTATGTCAACTAGAACATCCGGGATGAGATGTAGAAAGATATTGGAAATCTGCTATATATAATAATTATTAATGAACAACATAAAATGTGCCCACACCATCTTCTTTGTCTCCACTTCATTTCTAACGACTTCAATAAAATCAGTTATGCGTTTCAGCGTTGTAGGTTATATCGTGCTGGTAGCATAATTGTAAACCAGAGCTTCCTTCCTCTTTCTACAGAACATAAGCAGAGATTAATTTTTCACATACAGCGTCAAAATTGTAGGATGTTAATTCTCATGGGTAACTTTCATCTCGTGGATATCCTACCTATTCTCAGTGGTGTTCCAGATGGCAGCAAGGAGTCCGTTAACGGACATGTCAACAGAAACAAGATCAATAGCATTCCTTTTGTATCATAAAGAATGAACTATACCTGTAGCTGTTGCTGCATATCCTGCCATTGCTCCATTTATTTTACCACACCAACCCGGTATTGGTTCCTTTACCGTTGAAATCACTGATGAAAATAAAAGATATTTAACATCTTTATAAGTGTCTGATTTCATTGGAGAGCCGTACAGAAATATAGTCGCATCAATGAAAGGTCGAAAAACAAGGGCTGCGAATGGTGCATTCGTACAGTAATCCTTGACAAGACTTTCTGCAGTGGCTTTTGTGAAGGTGTAGATGTTAGGAAATGGGCCGAGTAACATCTTCAATGATGCTTCGCTTAGTCCTTTAGTTGTTGCTAAATCTGCTGCTAGCATATCGTCTATCATCTTCATTCGAATATGTCTATCATTCGAATATGCCGTGGATACGTAGGCGAAGCAATTTAATTTTTTACACTCCTTCGCGAGATCCAACATCTTTTTTGTTCCTAATACGTTTATCGTTAGAGCTAAGCTTGGCTTCTCGTGAAACTTCACAGTGGCCGCATTCTGGAACATAATTTCGGTTTCTTCGATAAGTGTATTTTGAATGCTTTCGGTTAGTCCAAAGTTTTCCTCTCTTCTGTCGAAGTAAATTAAACGTCTGTAATTTTAATTTTTACTCTTAAGTGTGCTATTGATACGCGTACGTCAGTGCTTGATATAATTTTATTATGGTTATTTACCTCGAGATTAAATTATTTCTTCATTCTTTCCGGTGCTGACATTCCTCTTTTTGGTCTTACCAATATAAAAAGTTTTTTTAAATCTGGACAACCTCGTAATAACTTTTCGACAATACATTGTCCCAGAAATCCTGTGGAACACGTGAGAAATATTGATTTTCCAGCGAAAAACTTTTGTATATCACTTTCTTCGGTAAGTACATCGCTACTTCTAACGTCATTTTTTAATTCTTTAGTTGTCGAGTTCATTGTGACATCAATTTTTAGTGCCGTTGGTTGAATATTAATTCTTTGTATATCAAGTTTTTTCACGTCGACTTAAGCAATTTAATTTCTCTTGTATGAAGATCTTCGTGGCGCGATGTATCGTTACGATTTCAAAGTATCTTTACAAAATGTGGACAACTCTTCTCCTGAGGCACTGCAATGTACACACCACGTCCGAGAGGTAACAAGCGAAGGCTGCTAGTGATTGCAGTATTATAGTGTCACAAAGTGTTCAATATGTATAATCCCCAAAAAAATTTATTCCCGTCGACGTCTTTTAAAATCGCACCTACATACAGTATCGGGTGATTTATCATATCTGAATTATGTAACTACTCAACAAACACAAAGTAACAGTTGCATATCGACAATCTTACAATTTCCTACTTAGGTATATAACAGTTATGTAAATGTGGTGTTTTATAACTATTACATCCTTGAGTAGGAAATTTTAACATTGTCAATATGTAACTGCTATTTTGTGTTTGCTGTGTATTAGTTTAGTCTAATAAAGTGGGGACTAAATGTTGTTTGTTTTGAAAAATTTGTTATCGATTGCTAAATTTAGGAATAATTAAATAATTTTTTAATGACCGATTATTTCATGTTCTTTTTTAATTTTTGAAAAATTATAATATTACTAAGACGATGTATTGTTAAATGTTGACGTGAAATTTGTTTGAAAAATTTTCATGTAGATAGTAACCGTGCAATGCAATTTAGTGATATCAATAAGTATTATGAGAAACATTTTCACAAATGAATAAAATCATATGGCTGAATATTTGCATATAATTAATAAAAATTAATCAATAACGAAAAGCTAATTTATTATATATATAATCATTAATCAACTAATTATACCTAACTTCGTCATATGTAGACAAAACGAATATTGTGTACTAAATAGGAAGACGCAGCAGAGGTGGACTGAGAATACTGGATGAACATCAAAGTTAATTAACAAAAAC
The DNA here is from genome assembly GCA_030142225.1 of Pachycephus smyrnensis. Lineage (NCBI taxonomy): Eukaryota > Metazoa > Arthropoda > Insecta > Hymenoptera > Cephidae > Pachycephus > Pachycephus smyrnensis. The sequence continues at coordinate 1,515,890 of JARQST010000527.1, read as the reverse complement.
GGAGTACATACTTGGATGGATGACCGCTTTATGTTACCATAAAGGAATTACTAAAGAGTTACTAATGTTGGAGGACCTAGAGCAATATATGAGGTAGCGATGATGCCTCTTTTGTACCTCAAAGTGGAAGATATGGAAATATGTGCCACATTTAAAGCACAAATAAGAACCTCAATTGCATGGGAATACATCCTCACTAGTGCTTTCTAAGTTCTACTGAACGTAGAGCATCGAGGTACAACGAAGGAACAAAGCTTCGACTCGGGTTGTGTCGTCGAAAGTATGTCCGCTAGGTGGCAACGCGTGAAACAATTAAACCGCAACTTAAGTGTATCTCTCAAATGTATATATCAAAGTAATACTTCTTTCTATCATACTTTATTAAAAGTGTGTTAGCGCAATGTACTAACTAGACTAAGCTTTTTCAATATTTTGAGTCTAATTATTCAAGGTCTATAATAACTGTATCTCATAAAAAGAGTTAATTTCACAGTAATCACAATTGTCACATTTATGTCACTGTTACGTAGCTACTGTATATAATAACATAGAATTTATTATAACTGCAATATAACTGTTACAAGATGTGTTTGCTGGGGAAAGGTGTAAACTACACAACTACTAGATTAAAGTTACATTTCGTTGTTACATGTATAAATCTAACGTAACATATTACTGAACTTAAACGGGAAATGACAATTACTCGGTAAAAACAGTAGTTTTTTATAGATTGTTTATTTATAGAGACCGCTACGTTGAAAATAAAATAATCATTCCTCTCTTAGATGGACATTTATGTCGTAGGTACCCATATGTGCAAAAACAATGGGTTAACACATTATTGTCTGTCGTGAGCTCAATAAGGTTATCGAATTTCGGCTTATGAGGATGGATGTAGGATACAAAAAATACGATTTCTTAGGAACAATAAATACATTCATATAATTTAAAGCTTTCTGCACTTCGGTACCCAAATCTCCAAAAAAGATTCACAATGATACTCATGCAGGCCACGCCTGTGAGAGAAGTCGACATGACATTGAAAGGTTTAAAAAATTTCGGAATATAAAAAGTAATATAAAATTCATTATTGGTCGATTAAATTTGTGTTTTATAACAGTCTTTGACTTCTCATTAAGAGAAGAATGGCAATAAGGGCAATAAAACAATGCAAGTTAACCGTAAGTAATGATCATAATTTATCAAAAGAAAATGGGACACAATTTACGGAATATTATTTCATTTCATTTTTATTTCTCAAGCAAACAGCACATACGATCTGATCATGTCATCGTGTGAAACTTATATAATTCTTGATAAACTCCTTCTTAATGGTTCTATATGGTTCAGTTTATGTCAAAAGGACAAAATCGCTTTTTTAATAAAAATGTATATAAAATCGTTTGTTTCATTATTAATATCTAGTAGAATCAGTCGACGAATTAAATGCTTTTTGATGCGGTCACCTTCATATGAGTTTCAGGGCAAAAGATCTCACACTTTATCCGTGGACTGAAATTAGTTTAATCCCCATCTTAGCATACGACCAATAACAATAAGAAGTGACAAGACTATCCGAATTTCATAATTAGTGATCTACCTTAACTTATCAATATAAACTTATTATACAATAGTCATTTTTACGTAGAGATTTATTTACAAACATATCATATGAATCTGCTCAAAACATATACGAGGAACAATGTCAGAAAAATAAATAATATTTTATTCAAAATTTTGAATCGTGCAAGTCGTTTCCTGGCAGCTGGTACAGTATCATTGGAATCTTTTAACAAGTATATTCGCATTCCATTCCAATATAAGGTACTGTAATGTACCCAATCTATCTCGCGTACGTCGCGGAAGAATTCATTTTTGTCTTTAGACTTCAAACAGTCCCAGACTTTCTGCATTTCGGTGACGTGGATCCCCCAGTTTTCGTTAACGAAGTAGCACACTACGCCGAAGTACTTTGCAATTATGAAGTATTCATTAACAGTTAATTCCCCCCTTCTGAAGTATCCATTAACTGTTAATGGATACTTCAAAATTGCAAAGTACTTCGGTTATGTATCACATTTCACCCAGGTTTACTAGTATATTGTTTTTGCTTCCAACTAATTCCACTATTCATGCTACTGACAACCGTGGCTTACTGCAAGGTGAAACATGACTGGCTGCATCAGCGCCATTTCGAATAAATTTTAACTCTTAATTTTTTCAAACCTTCTCCAAAATATGATGTTTGAAAATGAACAAAAATTTGTATTAATAAATTATATAGTTTCGCCGAAGAAAATTCTTTTAAAAAAGTGTGTTTTTTTGTCTTCCATGTGTATATGGCCCCCTATGTCTACGATATTTGATTTCTATTTAACTAAAACGCAATGCAACTTAGTTCAGGTATTTTAGAATTCTGGAGACTTTCCATTAAGGATCATTTGGCGATTTTAAGCTATTGTTTATATAATGGCAGTTTCAATATTCATGCACAGTAAATGATGACTGGCCTTGGACAGCTAATGACAATGCTCCATTAAAAATCCATGTACTGTTTATGCATTAATGTAGTAGTGTCTTTTTAAGACATGGAACTTTGAGAAAATGCAAAAACAAAAAAATCGATTTTTCCAATATGGATGGATAGGTACCCCCTTTATCATAAGTGTATTTTACTGACCGTTCATATTTTGCACGGACTCTAAAGAATATGATTGTCTAGGGATTAAGTAATTGTTATAAAATCAATCCCATGTTTGTTATCTTCCTATTGTGCACGAATTCACGTAGATTCGGCGTGTAAGCGCGATAATAAAGAGACTGTCGCAATGAAATTAATGATCATACACATGTGTCCACACACATGTATATACATAGGTATACACATGTGTATGATCATTAATAGGAAGATAGCAAATACAAGATTGATTATATAACAATTACTAAACCCCCGAATAATCATATTCCTTTGACTGTTTTCAAAATATGAATAGTTAGTAAAATACACTTATGAGTAAGGAGGTACACCTATCCACCCCTATAGGAAAATCGATTTTTTTGTTTTTGTATTTTCTTAACTCTTCAGGAACGGGGATCTGGCGCTACTAGTGACTACTTGGGACAGGCCCCTCACGGCTTCGAAACTTGATATTGAAACATATGTAAATAAAGTTTAAACGCGACATCGGAAAAATATGAATCAAAGCTTATTTCGAAACGTAACATGTCGTACAAGTATTTGCGAAGTTCGATATTTTTCAAACCGCTTACTCGTCTATCATAAATTTATAAATGGCTGAAAGTGTGAATATCGCAAAGTTATGTATTTTGTTTATAACGAAAAAACCATACAATATTTCTGATTTTTCTCTGCCCCATTTGATAAATAAGACCTTGAAGTACTTTCAGGAATGTTTTCAGATTTTTTGGCGAACTTTCGTTCGATAACCGTAAAGCTTTAAGTGCAGTGACAAAACGCCATTCAAAAACGTTTGTACAATAACCATAACTTCCAATATATTAATAATGATAAAAATATTATTTTTCGTGAATATGTCAAGTATTGATATCACACTTTAAGTGGAATTTTTCCGAATTGTAAAATATTGAAAACTTTTTTAGATATAACAGTTTTTAAATCACGCTGCACCTTGAGGCGCTCAGCGCCTCACTCGTCTCTGAAGGGTTAAAATTCCATATCCTAAAAACACTTTCTTAGAATATTTCATTAAAATTCGCAAAAATAACGGAGTTATATAAGTTTATGTGTAACGAGTCCGAGGAGCTCGAGCACGCAGGTTGAAATTTTTAAAACGTGTTTTTCTTGACACCATGTCTTTGAAATCCGTGGGCACGATTTCTCGAAAACTACCCGACAGATTTATTTGAAACTTTAACTGTATATTCGTAAGAGATGTTTCTCGATGTATACGCGTCATTTTGTAAAACCTTTTTATTTTCTTTATTTTCAAAAAACTAAAGGAAACAATTGCGAATTTCGGATCTTTGAGTTCAAATGCCCGCCATTTCGTTAAAACAACATGAATTAAAAATTTACCACATTAGTATCCAGATAAACTAATATATTTTTAAATTTCGTCGGCAATTTGATTTCAGATCTAACCACTTCTTCAAAGTTGTGTTCACCGCGAAAAAAGCGAATGTAAGATGGGCCGACAGAAACAGCTATAACATTTTTAATTTTCAACCCCTTCGTTGGCACGGAGAAATCGACTAAAAGTGCCCAAACTACCAAGAAAATTATCGTTGAAATTTTAGTTGACAGTCTGTACTCAGGGGTTTTTTGGGTCGCTTAATCCGGATTTAAAATAAAAATTTGGAAATTCAAAATGGCTGACATAAAATGGCGGACCAAATTGCAAACAATACTTGGACTTTGTTGGCAAGTATTATATATTTTTTATGTTAGGTCCGCTATTTTGTTTCAACCATTTGGAGTTTGACAATTTCTATTTCAAATTCGGATTAAAGGACCCAAAAAACTCCTTTAGTCACCATCTTGTCCACAAAGTTTAATTATTGTACATTTTTTGGAATTTGGTCCGGCATTTCGTATGAGACATTTTGAATTGGGCAAGTTTTACTTCAAATTCGAATTCACGGACCCAAAAAACCTCTGAGTACCACTTGAATTCCAAATCGGAGCAGGTTAAAACTAAAAAAACAATGTGTGCGCTATTGCGTCAATGCCACCGAAGGGGTTAATATGTTTCTGTAAAAATTTTCCTAGTTATACGACAAACTATGCATTATTCGATAATAATATTTAGTCTTACTCTTAATATTTAGATTAGTAGAGATGTGTAACCCTCATATCACTATTGAAATCTCATAGTCGTACTTCCAAATTCTTTTTCAGCCCGAGTGGAAATCGAAAACCTACTTCCTATCTACAAGTGGCGAAAACGAAAATATCTGCCACTTATAGATTGATTTTTCCGTTTTCGCCACTTCTTGGTAGAAAGTAGGTTTTCGATTTTTATTTGGGAGTAGCGTCGTTGTCGTTTTAACTACCCACTTCGTGTATCTTTCTTGTTAATTATTATTTAAAAACTAAACATTCACCAGATAAGAAGAAACAAGTGTATTCATTCATGTTTCCTTCAACCTCCACCACTCCATTATCAAGAAAAAAATATGCATTTAAAGTAATAGTTTTAGATAAAGATACCATTCCAAAGTTCACCTACACTTTGATGGAAGGTTGCTAGGTATACCTCCTTATGCCTAAAAAATTGCGAAGACTATAATATGCGAGCAATATCAATACGCCCAATAAGACGTAATTTAGAATTTTAAGTCTACGCTGTTTAATTTTCGCTGCGGGGACAGTGTCCAGAGGATCCTTTAAGCTGTACACTCGGAGTCCTGGCCAAAAGTTGGTGCCCCATTCTCTCCAATTCAATTCTCGCAAATCGCAATAGAATAACTCACGATCCACCGGATTCATCCGATCCCAGGTCTTCGACATTTCCTTAACGGATATTTTCCATCCCCGATGCGCGAAATAATATATGACATTGAAATATTTGCTGATTTTGAAGTAAGACGAAACCACACTGAAAAGATTTTTAAAATATTCGTACAATCTGAACAAAATTCATTATATGCTAATTTAATTTGGCACTTACAAAGGTTTCTTGCTTTGCACCGTAAGAATCAAGTCAACTAGTACAGCCGGGAAGAGATGTAGAAAGATATTGGAAATCTGCCATATATAATAATTATTAACGAACAACACAAAATGTGCCCATACCATCTTCTTCGTCGGTATTTCATCTCTAACGACTTCAACAAGGTCATTTAACCGTCTCAGCGTTATAGGTTGTACCGTGCTGGTAGCGTAATTGTAAACCAGAGCTTCCTTGCTCTTTCTAGAGAACATAAGCAGAGATTTAATTTTTAACATACAGCGTCAAAATTGTAGGATGTTAATTCTCATGAATAACTTTCTTCTCGTGGATATCCTACCTATTCTCAGTGGTGTCCCAAATGGCAGCAAGGAGTCCGTTAACGGACATATCAACAGGAACAAGATCAATAGCATTCCCTTTGTACCATACAGAATGAACTATACCTGTAGCTGTTGCTGCATATCCTGCCATTGCTCCATTTATTTTACCACACCAACCCGGTATTGGTTCCTTTACCGTTGAAATCACTGATGAAAATAAAAGATATTTAACATCTTTATAAGTGTCTGATTTCATTGGAGAGCCGTACAGAAATATAGTCGCATCAATGAAAGGTCGAAAAACAAGGGCTGCGAATGGTGCATTCGTACAGTAATCCTTGACAAGACTTTCTGCAGTGGCTTTTGTGAAGGTGTAGATGTTAGGAAATGGGCCGAGTAACATC
>JARQST010000527.1:1446374-1509412 GCA_030142225.1 Pachycephus smyrnensis | reverse complement strand
AATTCATTTGAAAGGACTATATGAACAATCGATAATTACATAAAGTGAAGAAACAATTAAGCAATATAAAGAAATTTACGCTAGCAATATAATAATAAATGCATGTAAGATTGCACTTCAAAATGCCGTCCAGTCGTGTCATTTCAAATAGTGAACACTTCCGAATAAAATTTGTAATAATCACATATCCACCTTTATTTACATTAGTATACAACGTATCATGGTCCTTCATTATCTTTGAGAGATGTTAAATCAGATGATATTATATATAATTCTTCTATTGGGAAGAAAAGTTCTACTGCGGAAGGTGAAGCTGGAATAGATCAAGTAAAATCGCATTGTACTTTGAGATATAGGGAAACAGATTTTTTAACACGTAATCACATATTTCAATACAAATGGATATATTTCCGAAAGACTTCCACCGAGTAGAATGAAGCCCATTTACGTAATTAATTATTGAGGCCAAATTGATCTTGGATTTCAAGTTTCAGGAGCGGTTTGTGTTGTTTGTCGATGCTTTTCGTTTGAAAAAAACTAGCGGGCAGCATAATAACACTGAACACTTAGCGGTCAATTTTCTATGAAATATCTTTAAAAAATCTACACGTCACAGTATTACAAAATTATTGTGTCGGACGCGCTCGCTTCACTCGCTCGCCACGCTAGATGCAAGAAACTACGTGAAGGAACTGCGAGACACCCTGGAACTCCACGTCCGTTACCTAGACACAAGAAACTACGGAGGAACAGCGAGACACCCTGGAACTCCACGTCCGACACCTAAAATACGGGGAATTACGTCAAAGCACACACATACGCGCGCTGCACACGAATGGTGGTTCTACTGTTTGTGGAGGCTAAAGACTTAATAATTTTATACTGTTGTGAAGGCAGCCTTATATTATCTGAAAATTCAGTGTGAACATTGACGGACATTAAAAATGTGTTTGATTGTGTTGGGTATTGGTGAATCGCCAGCGCCATATAAAAATAAAGAAGGCAAAGTAGGACGTGCGAAGACGACGACGACGACGACGGAACTGAAATAAAATGATCTCGCTCGCCCTCTCAATACGCCCTGATCTCGTACACCAATCTCTTAGACTTTGGTGGCAATCAATTCAAAACCCTCGATTCCTATAATGAATGTGTCAATAACTTTTTCTCGTACATAGCAGTTCATAAGATATTTGATTCCAAACACAGGTACAAGAGTTGACTCGGGTAAAGAGACTCGGCGGGCCATGCCCTGTACGGCCGGTTGCCTGTACTTGGCGCGAGACTCGACCGAGTCTCTTGATATTCGTCTTGGACCCGTATTGATAATTCATTATTGAATCATAAATATCTATATAAGGATTGAATGTTTATAAAAACATCTAGTTGAATAAGCTCATCTTCATTGATATTATTGCACCAGCAAACATTAGTAGTATTATTCAGTTCACAGCTGCAAGCTATAGTAAAATGTAAGGAAGTGGATTAAAAATTTTTCTGCCTTTGTGATGATTGTAGAATCTTTCTTGACACATTATTGTCTATCTTGAACTTAATAAAGTTATCGAATTTTGGCGTATGAGGTTAGACGTAGGACACAAAAATATGATTTCTTAGGAACAATAAAAGTGTTCATATAATTTTAAGCTTTCTGCACTTCGGTACCCAAATCTCCAAAAGATTCACAATCATACTCAAGCAGGTCACGCCTGTGAGAGAAGTCGACACGACATTGAAAAGTTCAAAAAATTTCGGAATATAAAAAGGGACAAAATTCATTATTTGTCGATTAAGTGTGTGTTTTATAATAGACTCTTGCTTCTTATTAAGAGAAGAATGGCAATAAGGGCAATAAAATAATGCAAGTTAACCGTAAGTAATGGTCATAGTTTATCAAAAGAAAATGAGACACAATTCACAGAATATTGTTTCATTTTATTTTTACTTTTACAGCAAGCAGCAGGCTTGAACTTATCTAAAAACTCTTGTTTTTTATCTAATTCTTGATAAAGTCCTTCTTAATGGTTCCATATGGTTCAGTTTATGTCAAACGAACAAAATCGCTTTTTTAATAATAATTTATGTAGAATCGTTTGTTTCATTATTAATATCTAGTATAATCGGTTAACGAATTAAATGCTTTTTAATGAGGACACCTTTATACGAATTTAAGGGTAAAAGAGTCCCCTTGATCTCACATTTTATTTGTGGACTGAAATTAGATTAATCCCCATCCTAGCATACATCCAATAACAATAAGAAGTGACAAGACTATCCGAATTTCACAATTTGTGAACCATCTTAGCTTATCAATAAAAATTTATTATACAATAGACATTTCTACATAAAGATTTATTTACAAATATATGTATCTGCTCAAAACATATACGAGCAATAATGCTAGAAAAATAAATAATATTTTATTTAAAACTCTCAGTCTTGCAAATCGTTTCCTGGCAGCTGGTACAGTATCCATGGAATCTTTTAACAAGTATACTCTTATTCCATTCCAATATAAGGTACTGTAATGTATCCAATCTATCTCGCGTACGTCGCAGAAAAATTCGTTTTTGTCTTGAGGCTTCAAACGGTCCCAAACTTTCTGCATCTCGGTTACGTGGATCTGCCAGTTTCCATTTACGAAGTAGCACACTACGCCGAAGTACTTTGCAATTTTTAAGTATCCATTAACTGCTCTAAAAAAAGACATTTTGTCATTACATTCGTTCATAAACGTTTTCATAATCATCGTTAAAAGATTGGCGCGAGATTCTACCGAGTCTCTTGATAATGAATTTGTTAACATACATCGGTTTCTTGCCCCGAGATAGCAACACACCATCAGCTATAATGGCTGGGATGAAATGAAGAAAAATTTCAAGAAATAGCCATAACCAGTAATTACTAGTTATAATTATAAAGCAATCCCAAATCATTTTCATTGATGGAGTTGCAAGTCCGTACATGTATCCCCATTTTATCCAAGTTTTTAAAATTATTGGATTGGCCACACTGGTACCGTAATTGAATACACTAGCAGTTTGTTGTTCGTTTCTAATTCACAAAAACAAAATTGTTTTGATCATTTTGAACCTGCTGAAGATGTCACGTTATCATATATTTTTTATCTTGTACGTACTTGTTATCTGCAATATACCAAGGAATTAAAATGAGTGCATTCGCGCACATGTCTACTGGAACCATATCTATTGGAGAATCATTAGAGTAAATTGTATGTATAAGACCCAATGCGTAACCAATGACTCCAGCCGTAGGCCCATTCAAATTGCCACACCAACCCGCCACAGGTTCCTTGTAGGTTGATGTCACTGAATAAAAATGCCGCCATTAATTACACAACAATAAGCCTGAAGGGACTAGGGAGTGCAAACAGCCATTTTGAACTTCCAATCACGAAAATCGTAAATTACAAGGAATTGGTGGATTAACCTTTTAGAACCCGAATGCACCCAGATTTGTGTAAATTCCACAATTACTGAAATGGCACTTTCGTAAGGAATAATAGCTAAATAAAGAAATGGGACGCATGCAAAATTTTGGCATGAGTATCTTTCACGTCAAACAATTGCATGCATCTCATTCCTATATTTCGCTATTATTCTTTACGAAAATGCTACTTCAGTAATTGTGGGACTTACAAAAATCTGCGTGCACTCGAATTCTAAAAGGTTAGTGCACCAATTCCTTGTAATTTACGATTTTCGTGATTGGAAGTTCAAGATGGCTGTTTGCATTCCTCAATTCCCTTAATATTGAGTAAAATGTGAATAATAACTTCAATACTTACCGATGGAGGGCCGAAAAACTGCACAAGGAAAGCTGACTTTCTCACTATAGTCCTTTACAATGTTTTCTGCAGTAGCTTTACTAAAAATATAAATATTCGGTATATCGCCAAGAAGCATCTTTAAAGCCGCTTTATTTATTCCATTTGGAGTTTCGGAATCAGCTGTTATCATATCATTGACCATTTTCAAATCGGCGGGCGATGGATAGAATTTCTCTTCGATGTCTTTATATATACAATTCGAGTACGCCGTTGATACGTATACGAAGGCTTTCATGTTTTTACATTGCGATGCCAAGTCTAATACATATTTTGTTCCCAAAACGTTTATACGTAATGCAAGTTCAACCTTAGTATCGAATTTGACGTTAGCTGCATTGTGTAATATGATATTCACTTCTTCCATTAGAATATCACGATCCACAATTGATAATCCAATTCCATCTTCACACAATTCACCCTCTATGGGGACGATCTTATTCTCGAAACCCGGTACACTCTTCCGAAGTTCGTCGAACAACTGAAATTATATTTCCCTTTATCAGAAGCACGTGATATATTGGGTGAGGCACTTTATAGCTGTAAATTATTTAATACACACAGAATACAATAGAGTTTTTCTAAGTCATAAAACCTATGTACCTCACCCGATGTATATGTACTTACGTGGTCTTTTAGGTATTTCTTAAGCCTATCTGTAGGGCTCAATCCTTTCTTGGCTCTGACTAGAATATACAGCTTTTTCAAATTCGTACATGCCCGTAACAATTTCTCAACAACAGACTTTCCAATGAATCCCGTACTTCCAGTTAGAAATACACATTGTCCTGCGTAGAATTTTTCAATTTCACTTGCGTCGGTGCATGTGTCGAGCATTTCGGTTTCATCGTTAATTCTTCTGTACACTTCATCCATTTTGTAGATTTTATATAAATATGTAAGTTGCAGCTTGGTTAATATATTAATAAATATTAAATTTTAATAAAAACCTTCACCACTCTGACTTGCGAACTAAGTAAATGATACTACATCGGTTTCGGTGTACTTATAGGATCCTCGTTTCTACGCATACATATATGCATGATATTTTTCGGAAACTACCTATACTGGATTTCACGCGAATTTTCTTAGCATGCTATTGTGTCTGTAATTCAAGTCTATTACCTTCGTAAAAGATACATTCAACAACGTCATAGGTCACTCTTGATTACACTTTTAAAACTGTTAATTTAAATTTCATTTCCTGATACTATATTTTTGTCGTATTTAATGGAACGTGGTCATGTTAACGTACGGCTGTATACTTTCTTGCTGCCTTTCTAATTTTTATTAGTTCCTTATTTCTATTGTAATTAATAATTTCAGTATTTTTATTATCCCTTTTTACAATTATCAATTCGTATCGTTAACCTTCTATCACACGTTCTAGTCTTCCAGTTTTGTTGTTACAATCAGTTCGAAACCAACCTGTTCCATTCGGCCACCCTTCTGAACATCCTTGAAATTCTGGTACACCATAAATCTTATCATTGCATATTATGTACTCGCCATTGGAAACAAAACTTAATTTCATGCATAAAATTCTTGGATCTCGCTTCTTTCAATGCGTCATCTATTGCATTACATTGAAGTATAGAAAGTATTGAATTTTTGTTTAATAATATTTATTTTATTGGTTCTTCGACTATTTACATAAAAAGCGATTATTTACTTCTCTCCAATCTGCATAATGTATTTTACAATTTAATTTCCAAGTAACTGATACGTACATTTGTCAGATTATTATTTGGTTACTAATATCTTACTCCGAAGACACTCGAATGCAAATATTCAGAATGCAACATGAAACAATAGAGCCAGTAACGATTATCATACGTTGTGCATTTGTAGTCCAGGTAAAGTAGAAGGGGCTCTATCCCCTCTCATAACCATTGTCAATTAATTTCCAAAATCATACATATCACTCTACCCGTATATGCGTCTCATTAAATAAATTAGCAATTCACCTTCCCTCTAATAACACGCGTCCATTCTAAGTTTCAAAATTATACATATAAATCTACTTGTATATGATTCTCATTCAATAAATTAGCATTGCAACTTCCTTTTGATGACGTGAGATTTTCTTCTATTCCTTGATCTATGATTCCCGTTGAATAGTCAAACCTGGCCGATGCAAATTATTGTACACGGATTGATATATACTAGACAATAGGGTTTCCAAAACAAATCACTTTATCCTAATAGGATAAAGTCGCGTTCTTAGATTCACATGAACATCGAATTGAACATTACAGTATTAACACGGAGTATATGTAATAATTTTATGTTACGTTAATATCCATCGAAGAATATAACTTACGGTGAAGAAGAGCATTACCAATGACACGGGCTGATATGTTAGCGACGTGAAAACACATATGGCAACTCAAAAGATACTTTTGCAAAAAAAACGCAGTTTTTCAATAAAAGTTATAAACGATTCTGCAACTTGTTCTCCGAATTTTTCTGAAATACCGTGAAGATTTTTATTAGAGTTAAATTTAAAAAATTTCCTCCTGCCTCATGCACGTTTGTTCGCATATACATATTTTCCGAAGACCACCTGTGTATACCGATATCTCATGTAAAATTTCTTAACATGTTTTACTCGCAGTCAAATTTTATGCAATATTATTACATAGATAATAACGATTTTATCATCGTAAAAAATGCATGATCCGACGTCATAGGTCACTCTTAATTACACTTTCAAAACTGTTGATTTACATTCCATTTACTCGTATTCTTGTTTTCTCACGTGACGTAAGTATATCGACGTAGGTGCGTATAAATGCATCTGAAATGTTTACTTGTTGCCTTTCGATTTTTAATTTTTTTTTAATTTCCATCCAAAAGTACATTTCAAGCATATGGATACCGATATCTGAAAAATTCGTAGAAAAAAGTTTAACCGCGGCTATTTGTTGTTACATTGTGTTTTTAGTATTGACCACATAATAATGTTTCTTAGATGAAAATATTATTTTCGGCTAATTACTTAATTACGTCATACAATAGCGCGAGTCAGTCGTATATTTGCTCACTTTTTGTTTATACAAAATCCATGTTGCAAGTTACTAGAATTTATAATAAATGCAGTACTAAAATCATTTTTAAATGGATCGTGTGATGCATTTTTATTCTATGGCGAACAAGATACATCATTTTATAGAATGACATTAGCTGTTGGTGGTTCCTGGCGATACCTAAGACACTGCTCAGTATAACGTATTACTATTATTAGAACAGTTTATCGTAACCTCTCTCGTCTCTTAGGATATAATGATTTTTCAAACATTAACAAATTTGAATAATCGATGATTATCGTCAACAAGCTATTGGGAACATGAACAATGTAGTATCGTCGACTTATATAAATTGTATAATAATGTACGATATCATCATTAAAACAGCTGATACAAAAATATAATGACGAATTCTAAGTTTGCATAACCGCTGTTTGGCATCATTCAAAGAATCCATAGTATCATTAATGGCGTACACACGCAGTCCATTCCAGCATAGATCAGCGTAATCCTCCCACTTGAATTTTCGAATATCGCAGAAGAACAAAGCACTATCAATTTCGTTCATTTTGTCCCAGAGCTGTTGCATCTTTTCAACGTGAACACGCCATTCCCCGTTACAAAAATAATGCACCGACTTAAAGTTCCTCGCAGCTTCACAGTGTGATACCAGAGCGCTGCGAATTAGATAAGGCGTAACATAAAAATTTTCGAATAAACTGAATAACATGCGAAAACGTAGTGGCAAATATTAATTTACTTACGTAGGCTTCTTGCCGCGCAACAGAGACACACCATCCACAATTACAGCGGGTACTACGTTAGACATTACATTGAGAACAAACCATAACCAATAGCATTTTGTTATGATAGTAAAATTTGTCCATATCATTTTCATCGAAGGTCTGTCGCTTGCGGCGTTTTCAAGTAACTTCGTAATTTTTCGTAAAGTCACAGGTTTTACTATACTGCTTCCATAATTGTACACAATGACTTTGTCGTGTTTTTTCCTGTTACCCGTACGTAATAAATCAAATAAAATAAACGTATAAAGTATATATAATTATGGTACTTCTAATGTTTCTAAATACCCAGTCAATGATACATCCCAAATGGTAGCGAGAAGTGCATTACCACACATGTCACTGGGAATGAAATCAATTGCTTTATCCTGGGCCCATATGGTATGTATAATGCCCAATGTAATTCCAACAAATCCTGATATAGGACCTTTGTCCTTATGGCACCAGCCAGCAATCGGTTCTCTGTACGATGGCAGTGCTGATACAATAAAATATATACAGTATATAATAAATAAGAATATCATCTTTGTGCATATTATTTTTTTCATATTAACCTCAGATACTACGTGATTCGTTAACGTACCTAAGGATGGTCTGAAAATAACACTGCAAAAATTGGACTTTTTACTGTACTCGTTAACAATGGACTCTGTTACGGCCTTTGAGAATGTATATGCATCAGGGTAATCGCCAAGTATCATTTCTAATGCTGCTTTACTCAAGCCACTCTTATTTTCCGTATCCGCTGCAATCATGTCGTGAATAATTTTTAAGTCTGCCGAACACGGATAGAGCCTTTCTTCGATGTCGATTTCATTGCATTGTGCATATACGCTCGATACGTATATAAACGTTTTAAGATTTTCACACTGTTTGGCAATGTCTAACATTCTCTTTGTTCCCAGCACATTCACTTGCAATATTGATCTTACTGTATCGTCACATTGATTTGCAGATGCATTGTGAATTATCAAATTGACGTTATCAATTATATCGTTTCTATCATTTTCTGACAACGCAATATCATCTGCGAGTAAATTTCCTTTTATCGGGACAATCTTCTCGGAAAAACCAGGTATCGTATTTCTCAGCGTGTCGAAAACCTGGAGTTTGATTTTTTTCTCTTGTAATACTATATAAATATAAATATAAAAGAATTTTAAGTGATATCGATACTCACGGCGCTTTCAAAGTATTTGTTCGTCTCATCTTCAACAGAGAAGCCAACCGTATCTTTAATTAAGATGTAAAGCTTTTTCAATTGTGGACAACTTCTCAAAAGTTTTTCGACTACGATCTCTCCCAGGAGACTCGTGGGATCGGTTATAAATATTGTTTGATCTGTGTAGAAATTTTTAATAACACTGTCTTGATCAAGTCTTTCAACGATCTCAGTATCGTCTTTTAGCAATTTATAAAGTTCATCCATTCTCGTTTAATGTAGATATCGTGAAAATGCTACGGATATTATCGTGTTTTAAGTAACTCTGCCAAAAGCAAACTGACCTCTGGATTTACTTTTAGTCTATATAAATATGGAAATGTTATTAGTGAATAAAACGTTTTAAATTTTGTCGATCAATTTAACGTGCACGTGTCGGAATGATGATCAAGACAATTGCACGAATGTAACGGTGTTATTGTAAATGTAAATTAAATGAATTCTTCCATATGGATTTGACTTATAATGGACTATGGAACGTGCAAGTCTGAAATCCAAATCTGCTGACACACCTTTGCACGTAATGCGCTAAACATAAATGGCCGTATCAGAGGTTACTCATCTATCGATATCTATTACAATTTTTCTTATTTTCACGATTTCACGTTTTTGAACTGTGCAAGTTCGATATAGCTGTACTACTAAACTATTTCAAATATAAAACTACAATTTTTTTTTACTGAAACACAGTATAGCTTTTTTTAACGCGCACTTTTAAGATGATTAGAATGTTTTTATATTTTGCTATAAATACCACGATACTCTTAGAAATACAAAAATTGTATACTCATAACGTATAAGCATTCGGATACTCATAAGCGTGCAAATGTATTACTTGAACTCTTATTCGCGACCGTGAGAACGTGATTTTGCAAAATAAGTAAAGCGTAAACGATGCACAGAATAATTTCGTGTAAATGCGCTGTCTTTTACTCTGTTCATAAGTATTTGTATCGAATTTTACATGTGCAACAAAAAAACATAAATGTTTTACGAGATACTGATACTGACTCTGATTGAGATTGTGATTTTATTCTAATATTAGTGTTGAATTTGAGATCAGTCTTCAAATGATCCAATACAGATATTGAGTGAGTTTATAAATTACCGGGTAGAGTCGCGCCAATAAACAGTCTCTAAATACTAAAACAGTATCATAATCATAACAGTAATAGGTATTATAGACAGATGAGAATTACAGATGAGAAATATACCTATAATAATTACTAAAAATAAGCAACATATAATGGCGTAATCGGCACAGGTCACACTGTGACGTTCGAATCTGAATTCAAGTCTAAAAAGAACATAACGAACGGATCGGATTGTTGTCTTGCTTACATGGTTTGCGTGTATTTTCCGAATAATCGTATTTTCACAAAGTTAACAGGAAAGAAATGGGGTATTGTAGCCTTGCCCGAGACGGATTGTTTATTTATGCTTATAAACTATCTACATAAAACAGCACCAAAATCGAGTTCGCAGTACTCGGCCATTAACGATCTATCCTTAAAAGCTAGGCTAAGTGGCCTGGGGAGTGTGTAATACGTCGTGATGCCTTCTTGCGGTTGTTATGTCTATCTTAATAGTTAGTCATATCAGCAGAATAAAGTATAATAAATTTAAAAACTAATATTCTTTATTTTACCAATCAATGTGTTTAACATCCTGGCGAGGGGTCAGAACGTAAAGCAGTTACATGCGTAATTGAATTCATTAAAAACATTATTAACATCATCATTATTAACACGAGGACATTAATTTCATAATAATTTATAATTTCAATAAGGAAATATCATTCCATATAGAAAATACATAAGTAATAATGCGAGGACTGTTACCAGGGTAAAGTGTATGATCGTTAGTCTTTTATATTTTTTTCTTCCTTCCTCAACTGTACTCATAGGATCCTTCAATACGTATACCCTGACTCCGCGCCAAAAATTCATTAGGTATGCTTCCCAGGAAATCTTGCGCAAATCGCAGAAAAATAATTTCTGATCAGTTTCATTCAATCTATCCCACAGTTGACGACTCCGCGTCGCATGAAACTTCCACTCGTTCGTCACGAAGTATTTAAAAACGCTTCTAAACTGTTGTGCCTTGAAATAGACCTGCAATGCCCTGAAAATACGGTAATATTTATTTATACGGTTAATTACGAATTTTCATTGTCATTTGTAAATCGGATTACGCACAGTACCGATCATACTTACATTACTTTTTGCAGAGTAAGAAAGCGATAAGCGTCGAATAGAAGGCATGGAATAAAATGGACGAAAAAATCGACAATACGAACTAGAACATAATTATTTATATGCACTACCCAATAGTACGCTATTGATCTTGCAGATGGAAAATCTTTCGCGTAAGCCAATACCATACAGTCCATTTCTTCATAGCTTATAGGATTTTCTGTACTGGTAGCAAAATTATAGACAGGAGGATCTTCGTCCTTAGGTCTGGGACTAAAAAACAGAAAGAAAATTATTACATCACTTTACGGAGCTTTACCTTAATTTGTATATACGTACTTTACTGCGATATCCCATGTAGATGCTACAATTGCATTTGCACACATATCAACAGGAACAATATCAGCAATCATATCCATTTTTGTTTCTGTTACGTGTACAAAACCAAGGGACGCGGCAGCACCGTAAGCAAGTAATCCGGTAAAACTATCGGTCCAATTTCGCAAAGGCTCTTCGTATGACGAAAGCACTGTTATAATGGAAAATATATAATAATTCAAGTATATAGATGAGTAATAATGAATTTTACTCTTATTTAAACTTGCCCATGGATGGTCTGAAAATTCCTACAGGCAGAGTTTTTCCGTATTCTTTGACTAAATTTTCCGCAAGGGCCTTAGAGAATGTATACGAATTCGGCCATTTTCCTATTATACTCTTTTGAGTTTCCTCGCTCATCGTTGACCTTGAGTCAGTTCGAATAATATCGTATGTCATTTCCATATCGATAGTCACCGGATAAAATTTCTCTTCAATTTCGTGCAGATAACAGTGCGAATACGCGGTGGATATATATATACAAGCTTTGAGATTCTTGCATTCGCTAGCCAGAGTTAAAATCTCTTTGGTGCCAATGACATTAATTTGAAGCATACGGCTGAGTCTTTCGCCTAATTTGACATTAGCTGCCGAGTGAATGATAACGTTTATCTCGCTGATAAGAGTGTTACGATTTTCTTGCGAAATACCGAGACCCTCCAGAGCACAATCACCAGGAATGGCAACAATTTTGCTTTCCCACAGAGGATTGAATTTCTTCATTTTTTCAAACAGCTAACGAAAATTAGGAGTTAACAATTTGGTTAAAAATAACTTTTTTGAAAATTCAAATATTCCACGTCTCACCTCATTGTTAAAATATCGTTTTATCCTTTCCTCAGGGGACCATTGCTTTTTTGGTCTTACGAGAATATAAATCCTTTTGATATCCGGGCAGCTTCTTAACAGTTTTTCGATTGTAGCTTTTCCTACATAACCTGTACCACCTGTGATAAATATGACTTGGCCCGTAAAAAATTGTCGAATTTTACTTTTACTCTCGTCTATGAAAATGTTACTATCATCCGGAACTTCTACTTTCTTGTACAGTTCATCGATTAGAGATAATTGTGATTTTTCGTCTGGTATATCACCCAAGTTCTTTACGAATGTACACATTGCTTATTGTATTATTGAGAGAAATGTTCTCAGGTATTATTTTCACGTGTGAAATATCGAACATACTGAATTCAATATGTGAACCTCGCATTTATATATACTCGTTGTAATATAAAATGGGACAATCAATATTTAAAAGTTTGTGCATTAGTCAGCAATGTGCATTTTGGAGGAACAGCAATGAATCATTTTCATGAGCATAATTTATATTTATGAAGAAATGTAATTGCCGTATTCATTTAACAAGTACTCGTATTTATAACCCATCTGCGAGTATAGTGCACTTTAGAGGGGTCATCTTAATATGATTGGCAATGTAAAAGAGTTCCTTCGATTTCAGACTTAACTCGTGGGTCAACGATGCTTAAAATTTGGATTTTCAACACGCAGATATACAGGACTATTCAGAAATATTACACCATCTGAAGGTCGTTTTACTGGTAGAAATGAAATGGATAAGCTAACTTCAATTAGCTGAATAACTCTATTTATGTAAAGAAAAGGAACAAGAAATATTTTCCAACTATTAAACTCAAATACTTTTTTGTAGGTATATTATATAACTATTGGTAGTTACAAAAATTTGTACAATGCTACACATAGCCGTGTAAATTTATCCTGATTAACAATAAATTATAATAATACTCTAAGTTACATATCACATATGTACGTATCATTACATTCATTAGAACAATTACGTCACTAATTACGCCTTCATCCGCAACATCAAGATATACTATATTATATATATGTACGTGTAATTATATGTGATTCTATAAATAGGGAAAAACTTTATGTAAACTAAATTCTTATGAAAAGTACGTAAAATATAAATGCCATCCATGGTTTTGAAGTACGTATTATCTCTTTATTGCGAGTAAATTAATTATTCTGCGCAATCTGCAACTCATCGGATTCCTCGATACTAGAATAAGGTATATTTATTGAATACGATTCTAGCTGTTGCGGCACGTCGACATATCCCTGTATAACAGAATGCTCGACATTTTGTTCATGCAGCGCAATGTGTTTAAGAATTTCTCTCTTGGTCGCAAATACCTCATCGCACTGTTCGCAGCGGATCGACTTAACCCGATGAGTTTTCGTGTGCTTGAGCATATCATTTTTCTGCGAGAAAGTTCGACCGCATACGACACATGCGAATGGTTTAACGCCGGTATGAATACGTTCGTGAACATTAAGTGCGCCTTTACGTGTAAAGCCTTTATTACAATATGGACATACGTGGGGCCTAGCTTCCGAATGTATCTTCATATGTTGACTAAGATTACTTGAGCATCTGTACTGCATATTACATACTTTACATACGTAAGGTCGTTCGCCGGTATGAATACGTTCGTGTATTAATCTCGCCTCTTTGGAGACGAATGAATCTCCACAAAATTGACACATATGTGGTCGTTCTGACGAGTGTATAGATTTTTTGTGATACGTTAATGAACTCTTGCTTGCTAATTTTTTCCCACACTCGTCACACTCGACACTAACTTTCTCACCTGTGTGTGATCTTTCATGGTTCAACCATATAGTACGTTTCAGAAATACTCTAGCACAGATTCTGCACTGCCATATTGTTTTGTCAATGGCTTTCTTCTTTACACTTTCCATTATGTCCTCTTCGGAATGTTCCTTTCTGTGCAGTTTTAAATCGCTCATTGATTTACATCGATGTTCACACACCTGTAACAAAAAGGTATATTACTAAGATTGTTTGATGTATTTTTGTGTATTAAAATTGAAGAGCAACACATACGCTACAAGTATATACTCCGTCTTGGGTATTGTGCCTCTTAAAGTGCGTATTCATGTTCCCTCTGCGATTAAATGTTACGCCACAAATTGGGCAAGCAAATTTATTTAAACCATGAGACAATTTATGTTGGCGTAATTGTATTCTTTTGTAGAAAGCTTTGCCGCACTGCTCGCAAGCGTATGGTTTATTACCATTGTGCTGATTCATATGTTCATTTAGATGAAATCTGGAGAAATTATGTATGTCAAAATATTATTCTTTAGATTGAGCGTGCATCCTGTGATCCTTACCTAGATCTAAATGCATTGCCGCAGAGTTCACAAACATGGCGCTTCTTTTTAGACTCGTCCAAGTGAATTCTTTTGTGTCCTCTCAGATTATTAGAGTGCTTAAAACTTTTACCGCATAGATCACACAGGAAGGGCTTATCTAATCTATGCGTTGCTTCGTGAACGTCTAAACTGGACCACTTCTCATACGCTTTGTCACACATACTGCATTTGAATAATGTTTGACCACCATGATGCTTCGTTATGTGATTTTGTAATTCTTTTCGTGTGTGGAATGCAGCTTGACAGTAGCCACATCTTCTGGCTGGACTCGTAACGTCATTTACACGGACGTGAAATTGCTCGTGAAGAACAAATTCCTCCTTGTTTGCAAATTGTTGGTCACAAATATGGCAGTTATATTGCGCGAATGGCTGACAACAGGATATTTCATGATCTTGAAGAAGGGCCTCTGTTTCAAAAACTTTTCCACACACATCGCATGATTTCATACTGAATTGGAAATCTATCGTACTAGCCTGTTGTGTTTCCAAATTATCAGAGCCGGATGGTTCCTTTTGCTGTTTTGAATCTAGCGCATCTCCATCATCGCACAAAATTTTATGATTTTCAAATATCTCTACCGTTTTAAATGTATCTTTACATAATAAACATGTAAAACTGCTCTTCTCTTTATCGTGGACAATTTTTTGAGCCTCTGAAACAGTCTCGATTACGGGTTCATTTTCTTTGTTTTTAACGCCTTTAAATACGTGAAACAAGTCGCTCAAATCGGAATGGCCTTCACTTGTTGAGTCAATTGTAAATTTCAATTTGTTTGGATCATTATCATCCAATCCGCCAACTGTTATTTGCGCAATTGCAGTATGTTCCAATTCTGCGGTCCCTGAACATTTGTTTAGATTACATTTTATTTTGTTAGTAGCTGTCAATTCTTCATTTTGTTTTGACATAAAAGATATTGTTTCACTTTGAACTGTGTCATTGTCGCAAATTTCGTCAGCTACTTCTATTGAACATTCTTCCACCAACGTATTGAACCTCTTATCATATTCTGCCTGCAACAATGATATAGGTACATATATTTTTTAATATAATGCCCTGTAAATATACTTGAAGTATAAATATTGATATACTTACCATCCCCTCAATATTTAAGAACCTCCTGAATCTCATATTAGTTTGTAAACACATAGTGACCAGCGAATGCGTGACTTCTAATTTGTTATAGCAATCGAGACAAAGTCTTTGTGGCATTATGTCTTCAACGTCAATAGATATTGGCATGTGTAATTGTATTTTGTAGCGTAGTTTTAATTCAATGCCTTTTGCAGAAAATATTTCTATCCCATCTGGGGCTTCATTGCCACATATTCGGCACAAACTAGAAAATCCTATTGTCACATTGCTGTACTGCTCTATTTCAGTATTTATATCACAATATGTGAGAGTGTTATTATCAGGCGTCTCTGACGAAACGCATCTATTAAAGATAGTTATTGTATTACTTTTGTCATTGCTAGATTCTTTGCTTGCTACTCTGCTTTGAAAATTGGTATTAAATTCCATATTATCTGATTCACCAATATTATTCATTGAATCTATAGAGCTGTCGCATGATTGTATGATGTCCTTACTATGTTGATTTTCACATTCAGTTGCCTTTTTAGAAGTTACAGTCGTTATTGGGGCTATTATGGCTTCCATTTGAAATAGAGTTGGGACTGTGCCTTGAACGATCGTGATTGGTTCAGATTTGCTGATAAAACATTGATCTTCTATATGATCTGAACAGATATAATAATTCCTATGCAGTTCCTCATTAGATTTGCTCAACAAATCCAGTCGATTACAATTATGAGCCCATAGTTTTGACCTATAAAAAAATTGTGTTCCTGTTATTTTATGCTGATAAGTAGTATATAGACACAGATTAAGTACATACAAATTCTAGAATTATTATATCTGTCACTCAAATCTACTACAAATACTTTTATCGGTTAAATAAATAACCTCGGTATGAACTAAAAACTCACGTATCATCATTTGGAAAACTTATAAAAATGACATTTGTCGAATCCTCTTTCTCGGAAGCATATTTGCACGTAGTTGAAGCACAAATTATCTTCATATTTTTAGTAACTGAATCTTGTAGAATTATTTACATATCTTTTTAGGTAAACAACGCCTTTAGTTTACCATTGTTTTAAAACAGATTAAACGTAGAACGTAGAACCTTCAGGCCATAGTCTCGCTAAGAAACTGCGAGGAGACTTAAGAATTGTACTTAGTATAAATAACAGAGGCAATAAAATCATTTCAGATAAAATGGATTGTGAAACTGTTATTAATATAACCTTGTTTTTATTGAATAAAAAATATTTTGTCAACATCTGTAAAAAGCATAATACAACGACCACAGTTGTCATTATAAAGATGGCTGGTACATGTGAATATGCCTTAAGGAGGAAGTGACGTTCCCAGCTCTCTGTAGCGAATCAAATGCTATTTTCTCCGGAAATACAGACTCTGTATGTTCCTAACTTTTAAGCAGCATCCGCATTTGATTTCGGGGATTTATCTATTATCACTATGCTACTCAAAATTTTATTTTTAATTCTAACACTATCAGTCGTCTTGAAGTATCATACATTCCTATAGTATTTTTTTTTGTAAGATACTTCAGGACCCACATTTTATACGTAGAATTTTAATTATATTTAAAAAAAAGGAAAAATATGTTTTTATCAAGAGAGAGGTGTCTTCGTTTCTTCGTGCAGTTGGTCACCATGTCTATAGCAGGCTACTCAATACGAAAAGCGTTAACAGTTTTACCGACTTATAAACGGGTTGTACGGGATGTCAGTGCGCATAAAATAAAGTAGGTTGTCAATTATTAATCATGGTTAATTGTTACTGACAATTGAGCTAGAGCAGAGTCGTATTTTAATATTGAATTTTGTGAACGTGTTGCATACGTGGCAGGCTCCTTAGCCAATAGAAGCACACGCGAGTTCGATAGGCGTGGCTTCGAAACTCGTACATTCGCTCAGTACGTCCGGCCGCCATAATTCTTAAGAAGAGATTGTCGCGTGTGAATTTCTGATCGTGTTCTTCCGTCAGGAACAAAGTACGTTCGTTATCGCACATTCCTTACACGGAAAGTGTAACCGAAAGAATCCTCTGTAAGCTGTGAAAGAGTGTGAGTGTTTTCTATCATTGGAAAGTCTAGTGAAACTTTAACGATCTGATCGTTTTTGCCGGTACCGTGGAAGATTCTTGATCGTTAGGACTGTCTAGTGGATACCGCCGGCGAGAACTCGCTGACGTCTCGCTCTGTCATCCATATGTCATTTCTTTCTTGAATTTAATACTTTATAACGTTCGGCGTATTAACATAATATTACCTATTCTGGTAAAAACGTTGAATCTCGCGATATAACAGTTTTTCACAGAATCAGTCCGTCAATTGTATGGACATTTATCTATTAATGTTTGTTGTTGCGTTTTGAATAGTGTTTATTTCTATTATTATTTCTGTTTCCGTAAATAGTGCGGTTTCGCTGCTTCGATGCCGAAAATCTCTAACGGCTCTAATATTACTCGTTAGAGGGCTATTAATTTGTAGATTATACAGAAACCGTATAATTTTATCGCTATTGATGTCAAATGTTAAGCCGTATGCGAGAGAGTCAAAGGAAGTGAACATTACACGATTAAGAAACGACTAGGTACATAAGAGCATTTTCGAAGCGTATTATTATTGGGGCATTTAATTTGTACAGAGAAGAAGATAAGGATTAGCGACATGGATCTTCAGACAGGATTGGTTTGTGTTGGAGTGGTTGTGATCTCAGCTGCAGTTATTCTTCTCGTGTCAATGTTTGGCATTAAAGAAAAATCTTATGAAGAAGCCATAGCCGAGCAACGCAAACTTCCTGACGATCTTCTGTTTGGTAAGAGACGTCTTTTGGGTTTTTGTTCGTTTCCTTTTTGAAGCGGAATTCGCTTCAGTCGGTAATTTTCATATAGCTATATTTAAACGTTTTTCAAAATTATTTTTTTTTACACTCTTTTGTGAATTGAATCTGTGTAAGATAAATTTTATCATTATTTTGCAATATATTTTGCTCATTTTTAAATACTTTATGTAAATTCTTTAATGGAGAGATAAATAGATTGTTATGATATAGATACTATACTCTCTTATCATAATGAGATCTTATTATCACATACTTACATTTTCTTTTGAGTTGTATAAACAAAATTATTTATGATAAAGAGATAAAACGCTATGGAATACACTGCACCAGTTTGTAATGATAATTAAATTTGTGTTTTTGGTTTTATAGCAATTGTATTGATCCTTCGTTGTCATAGTGGTGCAAATTTGCAACAGTTCTCTGTGTATTTCCCTGGTGCAGAAAATAAGTGTTACAACAAATGGTTAATAAAGTACTAATTTAAGAAGAATATTAATATTCCTTTCGATTATTACCTTTATTCTCTTATAACACACATTTAAATTTGTTATATAAAGTATGATTGGTAGTACGTAACCACTTTTTTACACTCTCCTAATAGTGATCCCATTAAATATTCTTAAACTTTTAGTTTATTATGGTTTGCTTTTCTTATTATGCATTTAGCACATATACAGGATTTTTATGAAAATTGATATATTTAGGTAAAAAGGATAAAGGTAAAGAAAAGAAACATAAAAGCAAGGCTGGAAAGAAAGTAAAGGAGAAGAAGGAAGAGAAGGATGACAAAGAAGAAGAAAAGTCTGAACACGTCCAATTTGAGGAAACTCCTGAAATCTTGCCCTTTGAGCCACGTACTCAGGTAAGAAATTTTATACACTTAGAGTTATATAAATATCAGTTTACAACAGTTTTGATATGTTAAGTTTTAGGCATATATTCAGGACTCACATTTAGTCTTAATATTTCTTATTTAATTCTAAGTCCCTTTCGGGATACAAGTGTAAACACTTGATCAACAAGAATAGCATCCAAAGATATTTCACTTTATGTTAAACATAAATTCTGAATTATCTTCAAACTGGTGATCAACTTATATATTTTATATTAATTTGTCACCACTTTAGATCAATTCTGAAATATTAGTTTTTGCAGATAGTCCTAATTTATTTTTGGAGCTTGGGAAAATTATGCTTAACAATTTTTGTTTTATATTTTAAAGCTGGCAAAGGTATTTCAACTTGAGTGATATATGTAGCATTCATGGTCTCATTCTTGTCCATTTCATGCATGAAATATGGTACGTTGGGGTTAATATCAAATGTCACACATGTGGGTCATCTACAAGGTCTTCAAAATCAAGTATAATTATATGACAATGTAAATCCATCTTTTTCAAATACATTCCAAATATTTTCCTAATGTGTGATAAAGTATTAATTTTGCTTTATGAAAAGAAGTATCTAAATGGTAAAAACAAGTGCTCTTCCTAGAAGGTTGACATCAAAACTGCATAAAAATTACTTAAAATTTGTGATGGCAATTCTGAAGATATGCAAATATAGGAATTAGTAACCAAATGATACTTAATGACTCATAATTGCTGAGGAAGTGTGGGTAGTAGCTTATGTTTTATTTCTACCACAAAAAGTAAAGAAATAAAATAAATATACATAAATTTGTAATTCACGCCTGGCTATTAGTTTTCTTTTCAATTTAGTTTGAGTTGTATATAGATATTATTGTTCATGGTGTACCAAACATTTTGAGTATGTATAGAATTGTTCATATTATACTAAACTAACGGACGTAGGCCTTGTTTACACCGATGTGTACTAAGGACTATCTCACTCACTCTTTTCCTATAAGAGGTTTGGTCCTCAGTGAGGGCATAAAGCCAAATAAGGAAGAAGAAGAAGAAGAAGAAGATAAGAGGAGGTGAGACGGCTCGATCCTAATGCGCGTGTTAAAGTCTGGTGTAAACAAAGCCATAGTCCTTAACCTAATAATGCCAATTACCATATTGTGAATTATAAAACGCTATTCTATTAACCAAGGGTTTAATAATTTAGTTGGTATCTGATTTGTAAAAATTGCTACATGTTTTCAATCGCGAGTTAACTATAATGAAATGATAGAATCAACACTGGTACTCGAATACGGTTTTACAATTAACTGCATATACCCATACGGTATAGTCGTCTATATTAATGTCTCATCACATATCTGTTTCATTGCACATGTGATAAACATGCATAAGAAGAAGCCAAACTGTTTATTCAAGTGCTGTAAGCTATGCTGTGTATCAGATGTACTTCTAAAAACATTGCTTATAGTGATAAACCAATTTTCATACTATGTCTCGAATATTAAACTTGTTTCAATTTTTTTCGGAGAATATTAATCTAATTTTAGCCAAATGTTCACGGAAAATTTGTAAACGCAATTATTTTTCTAAACTCAAGATGTTTTCATACTCCATGGCATCAATCAATTGTTTGATATTTTTTCAAATGTCATCATAGCTTACGGTATCGATTTCGTACTACACGTCAAGAAAATTTTGCATATGCCGGTTATATTCGTTTTATATTCGATTCAATAGTTTCGACATAATTTTTATGAAGCAATAAAATGTTAGTTTTTGATAGTGTATGTTTTTTGTAAAAAAAGTATGCCCCGGTAAGTTTAGAAAAACTCTCTGACGCATCAATTCGCAACATTTTTCATGTTTTTAACGTAAACGGAAAACAGATTGAATTCACTGAATATAAAAAACTCATTGATAAATGTATTCCACAATCAGAAATCATATTCTATAAATAGCTGTAGCATGCACTTTAGGAATGACCTGATATCCCCGCTATTTGCAGTTTATCATTGCGCTGAAGTAATCTTACTCAGTGAATTTGATAGTTGGAAGTAATTTTTTTTATTTCGAATAATATCTTTTAACAGAAGCATACGATACAAAGTTTTCGGCAAAAATAATTTTATAAGAGGCTCAGAATCTTCAGAGAAAATTGAACTGTAACTTATTTGGATAGCTAACTGTTGCCGTTAAAAATAAATTCGCTTCATGCGTCTTGCATTTATCCGATTCCGTACTTAATTTATAATATTTCATTCAACAGTTTTCGTAAACTGTCGAAAATATGGCCTCATATTCATCAAACTTTCGTCACGAAGAAAAGTCAGGCAACTAAAGTTCTGTTCATTCTGGAAGACGAAGGCACAGAGGTATCAAAATATATTGAAAATCTAACAATCTTCATTGAATTTATCAATGCCAGTTATGCGTACTTGCCAGAAATTCTAAAAAACGCACATACCGAGGCGAAAAAAGGATTAGAAATAACATATGATCATTCACGTATGCAGTAAGATTAACCGATTATGATAAGACATTTATCATACTGCTTATCATGCTGCTTATTTTCAAAAGAATAATTTTTTCTCACGTCTATGCACAGTCTCATGCGTGATGCAGTAATAATACTTCGTAAAATTGTTATATTCTACATGGTTATGCATTATTATACTGAATGTTTGGGGAACATTTTTGCTTTCATTGGAAACGCAGGAGAGTGGCAAAGGGAGTAAGAAGAAGAACAAGGTTGAAAAGGTAAAGCCAATCCTTATCAATAAGGATGAACCAGTGGTAATTGCACCCGAATTAAGCCTCTCGCAGCCTCCTTTGGAGGAAGCCAATCATTTCGACCTAATTCAGCCAAAGGACGACCTTGAACTTATCCGGAGTCACAGTGTGAGTGTCTTGCTTCTAGTAGAGTTGGCCATCACTTTAATATCCTAGACATTAGAGCGCGTGTCTCTTTCGAAATGTATACTTCTATTGTGCATATTACAATGCTACGCATCTTGTTTCATAAAAAAGCCACATAGAATCTTCCTTTTCTAGAAGCTTAGCTCTATCGTTCCTTCATGTATACAATAGCTTTGGTTTATAAACATAAGGGGGTACTTAACATTCATTATCCTTGAATGGAGCATGATACGAATTTGCATGAACGGGAGTTTTTGTTGGTTTTGCACAAATGCCTTATACAATACGTTTCAGCGATTCTTTTTTTGCTTTTGGCACAGAAGTATGCCTGCCGATAGTTAACTAGACGTGGCTCTTGTTCACCTTGTACGCAACGTCTGTTTATAATATTTGAAGATTTTATTTAAAGTGCTCCTCGATGAAGAGTATCATCGCAAGTGAGACCTACTCTTGAAGATATATCTTTAGCTTAAACGTGTTTATTGACAGAGAGAAAATCTTCAGCAAATTAGCCAGTCCGAGCCGATTGTGAATAAGTCACCGAAAGAAACCCCGACAAAGTTAAAGAAAAACTCGAAGGAAGTGCCCAAGAAAAAAGACGAAAGCAAGGATGAGAAGAAGGAAGTTGTCTCTAGTGCCAGCGCGCCTCAGCAGATCAGCAAGGAACCTGTCAAGGATGTTAAGGAACAGCAGAAAGAAACTCCAGTGAAAGAGGTGAAGGATGTCGCAAAGGAAACCGTGCTCCCTGTGCAATCATCGGTTAAAGAAACCAGGAGTAAGAAGAAGAAGAATGACATTTTGGCACAGATTTGTAAGTAAACACTCTCTTGTCGTATCTCGGTCCCAGCTGTATTTTCGTACTTTCGTTCCGTAGGAGCATTGAAATGCGCTGCATATGTTGTGTGTATACGTATTTCAACAAGCCGTATCCTTCTGCCTCTCTTGATATCACAACGTTACAACATTCTAAATATAACGTGACCTCCAAATTTCCAGTATACACGACATTTTTTGTGACTTTTGCAGACATATGACGTGAAATATTCCTTTGCTAGTTTATCATATTAGCATATGCCTGAAGCCCACTTAACCTATGACTCACTATATTTCTAGCTACTTGTCGCATATATGTACGTTCGCCTAAGTTATAGCTAATAAAACTCAAACTCATTCAAGTACTCGGGGTTAAGTCCGGCTCGGAGCCATTAGAAGCGTGAAAACTCACTTCTTACTTTAAGCTAAGAATTCTATTCCTAACGTACAATCATAAAATTGAATATTGAAATAAAGCTATACTGCCGATCGTTAGTCGGGATACAGTTTGCGGTACTTCGTATGTCGATAGGCACTCAAAATCTTTATTACGTGAAGAAAAATCCATAGGAAACTCAAACTACTCTTTCATAATTCAGAGTCTTATATCGATTCTACAGCTGACCTTATTCTTGTAACAGAAACAGAAATCGAAACCGTGGAGTTCTTATTGTCTCCTTGAGCGCGTGTAACTTTTATTGCGTTTCTACAGACTTTAGTGCTGATGGACGTTATTTAGGACGCGATAGTCTACTGTCCATACAAGACTATATTTAGTTCAACCGTGTCTAAAATCACTTTCGTTCGTTTGCCAGTACTTATCAAGGCGTTTCATTTATCGGTTCCTTTGCTATTTTCCATGCCGACAGGCCTATTAATTCAATTTTCATTATAATAAAAAATTAATGTTATAACATATAATCGACTGTAACAACAATTTCCTGCATTTAATGTTATGGAAATGCATGAGATTATTTCTGATTATAATCTTGTACAGTTAATGCTCAATTAGAGAGCAATACTTAATTTGTTTATCGGATTTGTGTATATCGGATCTTTCACGATTAGCATTAATTTGAAGCTGTAATCAGAAACCCATTCAGTAATGGGACCATATCAACATTGTTCGCCAATTTTATGGGAAAGTCCCATGAGTTCCAAGAAGAATTCAGCCAAGGTAAAATCAGGTATATTTCACTGTAGTGCTTTGGAATGCGGCTGAGGTGGAATCAGTCCCCCCCTCCGTCCACTTAGGTCGATGTCCGAACAGTTACCACCAAGGTCTCCTTCATATTAGGAGTAGCTTTCTGCATACATTCTTTTCAATAAAATGTACGATTTAGTATATTACCTTATCGGTGATCTTGTTGTATTATGGTTATCTAATATTAGCAGCCGTCCGTTTAACAATTCCGAGTAGGGGAATTCAATAGGATCAAAATAACTGACCTGTCTCATGGTAATAGCCTAGTCCTATTCATTAACTCGCTCTGTCGTTTAAGCTATAATTATACCAGTCTAATGCTTGCTAATTTTGTGTTAACTGTTTCGTAGCTATAATCCCGGTTTCTTAGTGTTTTCGCCGTTTGTCAGACTGTAATTGATTATTTATGAATTGTTAGTGATACTAGTCATTGTGTCTAGACAAGTCTAGAGCAATGATTTACGTAATTTAGTAATTGCTTTTATAAACGATATATAATTTTCATTTCATTGTTACTTTTGTTAGGATATTATAGGCAATTCTGTCTGAGTTCTATGAATACAGTGGAGGGGATGTATATTTGATTGTAGGTGGAGACAAAGACGGCGTCAATGTTTCTCTATTGATGCCTCTTGTTCAGAAGGCTGAACTCAGTCGCTCCGAAATTCAAATTCTCATTGATCAGCTTTTGAACAAGCAATTGGATAATCCGTTGGAGCACTCAGAATGGACTGAAGGCCGTGCAGATCCTGTAATCAAATTGAAGAAACAACTGGCTGAAAGGGAGAAGGCTCTTGCTGATGAGCACGAAGCCAGTGTTGCTTTTCAGAATAAGTTGAAGGAACTGCGTGCTGAACTTAATGCCGAGCGATCCAGATTGTCTGCCAGCGTCAGACAACTCGAAGAGGCTCTTAACGCAAAGGTTACCGAGGCGCAGACACTTCACACTCGTATGCAACATATCTTAGAGAGTCATGCCGCCGAAAAACAAGGTTTTGCACGGCAGATCGAACAGCTGCAGTCAAAGGTTAATGAAGATGCTGCGATTATTCATAAGATGAAGGAAGATCAGGGACAGACGCAAGGCCACATGCAGCAGGAGTTGATTGCACAGCGTAAACAGTTGGAGGCGCAGTATGCTCAGATGCGTGACAATGAGAATGCATTAAAAGCACAACTTGCGCAGAAACACGCGGAAGTTCAGGAGTTACAGAATGTTAGCTTGACAGTTTCTCAAGAATTGCAAGTTACTTGCGAGAATAGCACCGCTGAGATAGAGATGCTGCGACAACAGTTGAGTATCATGCAAGACCAGTTGATGCATTCAGAAGGGCAGTTGCAGCATTTCAAAGAGGCAGGTGATAGACTACAGGATATGGCTAGACAACTTGAGGTAAGAATTCATCATCGTGAATGTTACAATACGTTTTTTTCCCCCCATAAAGTCAGCTGTTTTTGACATGACGAGTCGTGTATTGCTTCCACAGGAATCCCATCGTGCTAAGGCTGATTTGGATCACAGATTGCAAACTGCCCATCGTCATCAGCAGGAGTTACAGAAACAAGTGAACTCCATGAAGGCTGAATTGAATGTTGCGAAAACGGAAGGAAACGAGGCTGTTGCTGTTAAGGCTGAATTCAATAAGGTTCAGTCAGAATTAATGAAATTGAAATCGGAACTGTCCGTGTCGCAAAGCGAGGCTAAGTCCGAAGCTGTTGAAATTACGACGCTCAAAACTTTACTGATTAGCAAAGAAGATGAGCTGAAACAGGTCCAGTCTACGCTTAATAATTCGCAGGAAGAATTGCAAAAGTCTCAAGCTGAATTCAAACGTGTCGAGGCTGAATTGAACGGTATTCAAGAAGAATCGAAGAAAGCGAGATCAGAATTTGCTAAGGCACAGGATGACTTGAAGCAAGCCCAAAATGAACTTACCAAAACTCAACATGACCTGGCTAATACTCGCACCGAATTGTCCAAGATTCAGGGAGAATTGTCTAAGGCACAGGCCGATCTGAATGCATCAAATGTCACTGTGGAGGAACTGAGAAGTCTCAAGGCTGAGTTTGATAGACTTCAACAGGGAGGAAAGAAATCGGACGATGCTCACTT
This sequence comes from Pachycephus smyrnensis, assembly GCA_030142225.1. Classification (NCBI taxonomy): domain Eukaryota; kingdom Metazoa; phylum Arthropoda; class Insecta; order Hymenoptera; family Cephidae; genus Pachycephus; species Pachycephus smyrnensis. The sequence continues at coordinate 1,482,858 of JARQST010000527.1, read as the reverse complement.
GCAAGTTATGCGTTTGCAGGAAGAAAATGAAAGACTGTCCGCTCAGGTAGATTTAACAAGGATGATGTAATAAAAAGATAAATTATTCGCCTTTGAAATTCAGATCTTCTTTCAACGATATTTATTATTTTTTTCAGCTTGGAAACGTTGCTGAGTTGCAGGAAGAACTGAAGCATCTTCGCGATGAAAATGAGTCATTGGAATCCCGATTGGCAGCCATCACCGAACGCCCAGCTGCTGAAGGACGCGAAAATGGTATTGAGGATAAAGCCCAGAAAAACAATGTTCAACATCTAGAACATGATCAACTGTAAGTTTTTTTTTCTTAGTATTAAATACAACTAATGTTAGAATATGATTAAAATTAGAATGTAACGTGAGTACAAAAATTCTATATCAACATTTGCTATATTTTGCTGTTACACAGCGCTGAGCAAAGAAAGTTTAAACTGGATACCCTGACTCATGAATTGCGGCAAAAGGAAACGGAACTCGTTAAACTGAATGCACAAGTCGAAACTTTACGAAGCGACGTGAACAATCAACGTAGCCTCGTTAAACGATTGCAAGACGACTTAGATGCGCAACGTGCAAAGAATAATGTAAGCGCTGTCGTATGTTGTTATTAATGTATAAACAGTACTATTAATGTTATTCTTTAAAATGATGCAGTCATCGCTAAATATCCATATGATCGAATTTTATTCACAGTATGCTCTATTTGCTTCCATCACTTTACCAATATTTTCTCATTTAAAATTACAGTGATAGTTTTTTTTTCTGTATACTGAAACAACTTCAACGGGAAACTATTTTTTTTACATAGCTGTTTGTCAGTAGGTTCGTCTGATTTGTTCATTTTCTTTTTGTTGATTTTGTGGCTTACTCCAGGAATTACGTACTAAGAACTGGAAAGTGATGGAAGCTCTTTCTGCTGCCGAGTACCGCGCTAAATCCAATACCGAAAAGAGCGCCGATGTAAGTCTCTCTCCTGTGTAATTAGCACTTTCTCCTTTTTTTTAATTACTTTTTGATCCGTCTTCGTATACTAATTTCTGCATATTACAATTTTAAAAGTAAATATTTCAGGATTTTTCAACGCTATCAGAATAATTTTCTATACCACAATTCAGTGACGATCATTTGTATATTTGTAATGATATCATTGTCCATATTTTAAACTGCGTTCGAATATACATGGTGAACTGTATCATATGTACGTCAATTAATGAAACTTTCAGTATCATTTCATCTGCTTAACCATCATATTGGAAATATTTTGTGTCACGCTGGTGTCTTTCAATTTATAGGAGTTAATACAGAAGATACAAAGCGAAGAACAGGAAACAACCAAAGCACTGTTGCAAAGGATATTCCCAGAAATTAAAGTGTCCGAAAAATCGCACGAGAAATGGGTGAACGTCTTCGAAGAGAGGGTTTACGCGGCTCTTATTGAGCTGAGAAAGAAACAAGAAGTGCCTGCAGAAAATCCTGATTTAGAAAGTCAAAATAAAAGTCTACAGGGCATGGTTTCGCATTACAAACAAATTATTGATGACACGGTAAGGCTTTTTATTGGAATGTAAATATATTCGAATAAGGTTTATTTTTGAATAATGTGTATATATCGATTTGTAGGAAGGTATGCTTAACAAACTCCAGAGTCATATAGAATCGGAAGAAACAAGATGGCAGGCGCAACTTCGGCAAAAAGAGAATGAGGTGGCAAATCTCAGGGTAGAACTTAACGACCTTCGAAATAAATCGACCGTCAGTGAGAAGGTAAGATGAACGTTTGAGTGATATCTTTGTACCTTTTTTAAGAGAATTGTTATGCATGATTTGATAGCGGGGAATGTTAGATATTCATTATAACAGTTATATATGCATACACAACGTTGTAATTCTAGTACATGTTTGAGTTTCGTACGATTATTATGAACTATTATGAAAGGGAAAAGAATAATAAATCAGAATTACACAGTTTCCTTCGTTGTTACATTAATTTGAGTTATTTGTTGTCAATTATATGTGACTATATTTTGTAGTCCCAATGTTAGGTTAGGTTTTGCATAGAACAATGTTTCATCAGGAGTGTGGATTTTGGCTTTCTATTGAATGAAAGGTACTAATGCGTCATGGTACAATGCCAGGGAGCAGATATAGGTAGTTGTTTATAGGAAGTGTCTGAGAGTTCATGATAGTGTGTGTCGTTGTGACAGCTGGCGACAAAACAAGTTTATCAAACTATGGACTCCCTATACTATGACAGTGATGGGGTGGAGTTTGCATTTAACTGTATCGAGAAATCTCTCCCCGCCATTACCAGTGAGGTATGGACTCTCCCTTGTTCGAGAATTGTACGGGTCTATTGTAATGTCCACCTAGAATTGGATTTGTGGAAAATTGTTATCGACTGTAGCAATTGGAACTCAATTTTCATGTCACTGACACTTTGCTCAGGCATGAATCGTTATCATTAGAGCTTGATTGATTCCGGCGTACCTATGTGGAAAGTGATCTGCATATAAATAAAATTGAAGTTGAAATAAATTGTTTAAGTTAGTCGATGACATGGAATTGTGTTTATATTTTTGTTTTGTCTTTTGTAATGGCACTTGAATTGTTTAATACAGTCTCTGCTTCTTTTATTTGTTTCTTGTATCTATCTCGTATTTTTGGTGTGTTTGCTTTCGCCATTTATATCTTTCTATGGGGACTTAATACGGGAGTCAAATAGTATACATAATGATTACTCTTCGTGCATTTATTTAAAGGAAAATGAAACTGTGTCCAATTATTTATTCATGTAAAAGTTAAATTTGATGAAGATATATTCGGATATCCTATGTTGCTTACATCATGAAAGTTTCTGTGGAAGAGCGTATCGTTAAGCGTGACTGTTTCTCTTTATACAGCTTCAGCAAAAAATATCGGAGTTGGAAGCGAGATTAGCAGAAGAAGAATCACTTAGAGAAGAGGCTAAGGCTGAATTGCTGGCTCTCAGAGTTGCGCACAAACCTTCTACCAAAGGAGGTCACAGTCATGACCTTGCCGCTTTGGAACAGCTTCAAGAGGTACGCAAATATTGTATTAAGAATAGATAATGAACAATAACAGTAAACAATTTGAAAGTCAAGCACAGCACTCTGTAGTATAAGGAGGATAATTTTTATTAATTTAGTCCTGCCTTAATTATTCTTCAGATAGCAGGGTTCCGATATCGATTATTTCCTTATACTAGGCGATTACTGATACCCTTTCTACTGTCTGATTCTTAAATTATGTGCAACGCTGATTTAGTAAAGAAGACTTGTTGTGGAACTGCATTGGTTGAACTTTTATTTCATTACAGGAAAAGGCCAGACTATCGGAAGAGTTGCAAAGCGAAAGCAATAAAAGGGCAACTCTCGACGCAGAAGTCATTAAGCTTCGTTCTCTCGTGGAAACCAGTGAGTCCAGCTTGGTCCAAGAAAAGAATCTCGTTTCACAACTTCAACAAGAGGTCACGCAACTCAAGGTAAGACCGCAGATAAATAATGTAATGGGATGCTTTCCAAAATCTGCTCGAGTCATAAATCAAAGGATGAATAATTCACCTGATAGGTAGAAATGAGCGTTTGAAGTCCAAGACGAAGGAGGAATCGCCGTCTTTTGCATAGAGTGAGTGAGAGTGTGTATGTATCAAATGTGTGGACGGATGTGTTTCAGAGCGAAGTTTGTGGCGGCAGTAGCAGCTCAGACCAATCAACATTAAATGGTCCACCAACATCTGATTCTCCTAAATCCGAGGTTAGTAAGTGCTATCACGGCTCTAATTATTTATTATGACAGTATTTTATTCTCTAGAAGAACCAATATCCAAAGACAGAATTTCACGTTATGTCGAAAAGGGGAAATAATATGAAATTCAAAATGTAAAATCAAGAAAGTTAATACGAATGTACTAATTTTATTATAGACGATACATTATTGTCTTTTGCTATTGGGTTTATGGTGGATATTCGTGTCGTGAATAATATACTCTTCCGTAAATGGGAAGTAACAGAGTGTTTTAATCAAATTCTTATTGGATCTTGAATTTCATTTCATTATAAGTTTTTAGCGTTCAGTAGGTTCGCTTGTTTATATCTTTTTCTACATCGTTACGTTTTTGGGGATTTTTAATGTGCAACTGTTATTTTGCAATCGTAGGCTTTATTTGAACCATTATAATCTTTTTTGAGCAATCGAACCTAACGAATGGTTCCTGTATTTGATCAGTGGTTTTAAAAAATTTGTATATGCTATAACGAGATGGCGATTATTTTGAAGTAAGGCTTATGTAATTGAGAAGAAATCATAGAACACTTTTTCAAAGCAGTACGCAATTGATTATCTGAAATTATGAAATGAAATTCATTCCTTTGCTATATTCATCGAATAAATAACATATCGGACCAATTTAATCGCCAGATTTGATTTAGCAGGCAAAGGGGGCAATGTCTCAGAAATTATATGAAGTGTAATGAGAAAGGACATTGCTTTCATTTGCATGAAAAAGTGAACAATGACTACCCTCGTATTGACATCTCTCAATAAAATGCAGCCAACACTAGCGGCACAGTCCTTGCTAGCCGCATTAGAAAAAACCCTCAAGAACACAGAACTTGCAAACTGTTCCATAACCGAGCCCATCAATTCGCTACAGTGTCAGGCAGAAAACGACAACAGCTCCTTTACCTCAAAAATCTCCCCCAAAACCTGTCACATGACAGATCACAACACACAGGCTAGCTGGAATCCCTTGAATGGCCAGCAACATAAAAAGCACAAGAAAAAGAGGAAGGTAAACCCATAAATTTTTGAAGTTATGGGAAAGTTTTACTGGCTCGATAAATATAATTGATGCACCTCAGTTGGTAATTGGCAATTGAAAGTTCATTTCGCTTGTGCTCAACCATTGTGAAGTATGTCGTCTCTCATTTGTAGTGGGTGATTTACGTGAATATACGTATTAGCAAAATTGTCTGTAAGAAAAAAATCTTAAAATATTATATCTATATAATTATTGTGCTATTGATGCTCCAAACGATAAATATAATTAATCTACTCTTCTTACTCTCGTCAAATATTTTTTCAATCAATAGATTCTTATTGTAGCACATAACTTAGTTTCAATGAGATGTTATATCTAGACACGAAAATATCGTTTACACTGATCAGCTTAAATGACGTAAGTTAATTCGACACATCTCAACGTTGAAATACGATATTCGAATGTTGACGACTGTATTTTACAATGGTCTTAAGCCCAACGATGTTTTTACTCTTATGTTGCTGTGATTCACTTACTCTGACATTCCTTTTGGTAGATCGTATTTCGGAAGGAAGTATTTTGCGGTAGACCGACTGAATATCTGCATTTGGTTGTTATGCTAGTGGTTTTATTCTACGAAAGAAAATTACTTGTGGCGGGTAGTTACCACAACCAATTGGCATGTGTGACTTAGTTCAATGGTGGTAAAACGATGTAGTAGTTGTAAAGTAGTACATATTATTTTCAGAGTTTTTTCATAAATCCACTTAGGTTTATATAGATTGACAAATGAGAAACGTACAATACTTGAGTGATTTTACGATACTCATAAACGTTCTACGGTATCTCAGGTCGCAGGAAACTTTGATCACAAAATTAAATGAAAATAGAGTTACGTCATTTTACCCTCCGCAATAGAAAATTGCAAAGAAACGAAGAGGAACGATAAATAAAATTACAGTCACTAAAATCATTGAAGTTTTATCGATTGTATATAATACAATAGTAATTATTGTTAAGTACATCTTGTGCTGATGAAATAATCATGATACACATAATGAATACAATACAATTTATACATGATAGACCCACAGTTAAGGTCATATTTTCATTTTATTATTTGCAGGATAGTGTTTCATTATATACGTTTTATTGTTAATAGTGATCGAATGATGAAAACGATAATTAAAAATTGTATACAGACACTACGATAGAGGCTCGACTTCTTCAGTCTGATTTTTGTTAATTTTTATAATTATTCGAAGAACCATAGCAGTATCATGATCTTATCATACCTTTATCAGGTACATCAATATTATACGACTGGGGATCGATAATTTGATGCTACTTCGGGTACTACGTACGTCCCTTTGTCCCAGTGTTTGTCCTAAAGGAAAGTTTCATTAGGATTCAACTCGATATAGGCCAACATTGTGAAATGCCCATTGCGCGACAACTGATTTGTCAAAAGGCATCGATGAGAGTCATTCACTTATGAGAGAAACAAAAAAACAAAGATAGTTTTGCCATGTTTAGCCTGACGTTATAACCAATAACGTATCTGTTGTGTTTTGGTTGTTCCGACAGTCCACTAAGAAACCCACGGCAAAGCGGCGCAGATTCGCAGGTATGCAAAAACAAAAATGAGATTCTGAAATGTTGGCTCTTAGCCTTGAATTCAAAGGGTTGATGGTAGACTGCTGGTAGCAGTTGTATCCGGTTTTATAATCTTTTGTTTTTACGTACTGTTTTTTTTTAATTTCATATACATGTATTTCATGATCATTCTGAACATTTCTTTTTTTTAATACACCTTACGAGGACTAACGTTTGGGTCTGCTTGAGGTATTAAGCCACTCTCTAAATTCACCGTGATTGAAATATTATAATTAATACGTTAAATGAGGTATTGCGCGATGCAAAATGATTTTGTTTTCTAATTTTGTTGCTGTAGTCACGTACAGTAAGTGGCATACATGATATATCTTAATGATAATAGAATCTGAGATCTAAATTTCTCCAGTAACGTCATTCGTTCAAAATTCCGTCAATTTCTTGATGTACAATACGCCGCTATAAATTTGCAGTTATTAGTAAACTGATGTATTGCTGTGTGATAAAATATTACAACAACCAGAGACTTGTATTTTTCCTATATATTGTACACTGGTCCAGATACGTTCTGTTTAATTAAGAACGATCAACTTACTATAAAAGTGTAAGTTTTATCATCGGTCGTTTATAATTTCTGTTTTTTGTATTGCATATCATGCATCATATTACAGTCTACTTTCACGACCCATTATCACATCATATGCAATGTTTCGATCATAGCTGCATAGTGTTTCTGTTTAAATAGCTTTAGGTTTCCACCTTTTTTTTTGTTACCATAGTGCATAGTGAATGTTTTTTGCATCTTGATTGTCCCAGATCATCATACGCAGCACTGGCAACAATTACACGAATCTCTTCTTTTTTTTTTCTTTTACATTTATTTTCTTATCAGATATCGTACAGTGGTGATTTAGCTTATAAGACATTTACGAGAGTGGCTTCTAGCATTCGCTTTCGGTGTAACCATTTGTATATTGGATGGTTGCAGTGTGGTAAATGGAACAAGAGAATAGAATAGTAGGTCAATTCATGTCAGTGACAAGAGAGCAGATTGTACATAGGTAGGAAATGGAAAACGAAAGGATGGCGTTTCACCGAATGCTGTGAGTCTTGGTTTAATCAAATATATTGATAGTCATTTTTTTCTAGTAGCGATGATTTCGACTATACTGTTATTACTTATTCCGAATTAATATTTTTTTACAAAAATTTATATTAGATGTTAATCAAGATTTTTATTCACTGTCAGTTGAGAATCTAATGCATTTTTATATTCTGTGTTATTATTGTAGTCAGATTCTGTGTTGGACGAATGTGAAAGAGTTAGAGAAGAAAATCATACAAGACATTAATACTTAAGAAAATTTTGTATATACGGATGGAAATGACTTATTTCGCACTTAATTAATATTCCGTATTAATATAACGGAGCACGCGAGTCTGAACGTTATTAATTGATATATAATCGGAACACTTGATTATAAATTATTGATTGTAAATAGTTGCAAAATTTCAAGAAATTTTGTGACCGCAAACACTGGGGTAAAGGGTACACTTTGTGTAGTCGACTAAATATTACCATTAATTATGTTTATCATTTATTATATATTTTTATATTAATATTTGATGATGCATATGTATTTATATTATATCGTACATCCTTTTTCATTTCAGATCACATATGGATATTAATTTTTATTCGAATATCATCTTCATTATGTGACATTATTTTTTATTTTTGCACCTTAGATAAAAAGTGAAAAGTTTTCACTAACTAGTAGATTGGTACCACGTCGATAAGATGCAACACTACGCACATCATGTTACAACAATGAATGCGAATTTATATCGTTGAGGGTCTTCCTTTTGCATGAATAAGCACTTAAATTTTTGCACTTCAGAAGCGCCCATTGAAATTTTATCTATGTAAAATATATATGTCGCTATGACCCAAACAGTATAAATGAGTCATTCATACGTCTACACTATTTGCCTGTCGATATGTTTTTTGCCTGCATTTATTGTTTATTCGGTGCAGTAATGCCATGAGAATTTATTCCATTTAGTTAACCAATTTTATGCAGCTTTTTAGCAATTGGTGACGGTTAATTTTTGGTTTTTCACAGTTTACACCTGTACCTTTGTGCGTGTTTAGTTATTGTTTCTTATTTCAACAAGTTGATAGAAGTTCATAACAGTTTTTAGCTTTAAAGTTGATATAGATATATATTAGCTGTTCCTATTTATATCCTATTCTAATGACACTACATCTGCTAATAAACTGTGGACACAAATAAAAAAACACGCAAAAAGGATGCTTTTTTCCAACAATATCAGCTTGAAATATAAAGATTTAAAATTGGACAATTTAGCAAGTTCCGCGTTTTTGGAATATATCCTTCTTCTTGCTACAGTATTGTTCCTGAAAGATTGTTGGAAAAGAGAATGACGAAAAATGAAGGTGCAACTTTTGTTTAATGTTGAATGCGGTTCTTGTTTCTCCTATGATCCAACGTATAATCATACATTAACGTTTGAACATTAAATCATATCAATGTATTTCCAGGGTGGTTCAGGAAAAAAGTAACTCCAAAGAATAAGCTGCGTTAACGGAGTACCAGTGGAGACGATACAAGAATGAAATAAATAGTCTTATTCAGAGACATCCCGTTAAAGTTAAGCGCTCCTAGTCAACCAAATGGCAATGCACTTTTCGAATATTGTAAACGCCACTAAGAGCTAATAACTTAAATCAGATGACTATGAATATGGCCATACGTGTTTAAACAGGGGTGAGCGGTCATACTGTGACCACAAATGGCAGAGATTTTGCTACTGAGAAGACTAATATAATAATTAAAATATTACTGATAATGTTTATTATACAAAAATATCATATTTTATTATGTGGAGTAAGTATAAGCAAGTAAACAACTAGGTAGTGAAAAAAATATTGAAAATGGTTTGTGTGACGGTTACATAGATAGACGTAAGTACCACTCGAGTCACGTCTCACGAATGAAGGAGTTATTATGCATCTTAACGTCAGATTCTATTTTTGTTGCGTTAAAATTCGTAGAATTTGAATTTCTATAAAATGCATAATTTCGCTCAATTATCATGTGAAATGTGTAAAACAAACGTGTCCCGTCCGCAAAAGGGCATGGAATAACAGCGTCCTCTCAGCCTGAATATATGCAATTAATTAAACCAACTTGAACTCGTAATTAGTATTCTGTTTTATTAGTGGGTAAAGGGCAAATTTCATAATAGTAATAATGCAACAGGAATTATATATATTAATTATATATACATTTGCCTATAACATTAGGCATCTCTACGATGATCAAATTTTTAAGTAAATTTCGTATTCGAAATGCATCTGTATACACAGTCGAAATGATCTTTAGTAAATTACATGTGCAATAAATAACTCAAGACGCAATGAAATGAAACTTGCGCAAATGAAAGCATTCTAGTGGGATTTAGCCAAGTAGAATACGATTATGACATGAAACTGAATGGAGTTTGTTGAAATGATGTACACCATTAATTTTACACGTGGCCAGGTAGGGGCGCAGCTCTATTTTTCAAACATTCATTCTACAGGAAGGATCATATCAAGAGTCTGGATAGAAAAATTTTATAAATGAAATTTAATTGCATTTATTCCAAAACTCATTAGGACTATTCTGCACATAAGTCAAGTTTATATCTTAGTTGCACGAGACTTGGTTACAGAAAATGTAACTACACAGTTTGATGTAGTAGCGAAGTATAATGTTGGTAATGAAAGGAACAAGCGTGCGTTAGTGTATGGAACTTCAGTGGAAAAAAATATAAGGCATTTTCCGTAAAAAAATGCGTAGAACGAAATAAAAAATATAATAACAACTCTCTGAGGTATCGTCTTTTTGATATGTCAATTTTACTCTGATTTCGCATATAGTTTAATCTTTACCGAACACTGGCTAAGCGACTAGCTAGCAAATGAATCATTTAGAATTTTATGGAAAAGTAATAAATTCATTATACTTCGAGCTACAAGTTTTTTTCATCCCACACCGTACTTATTTTATATACATTTGATATCTAGGGAAATTAAGGTGAACCCGGGAATGTTTATTCCTTTATCCGCAAGTTATGTTGTTATTGCATAAAACTTATAATAAATACAGGTTAAATCCAAATGATATTCAATTTATAGCTGCTTATAATCCTGGCAACTTTGAAAGCTTTTGTACACGATAGTTTTTATTTCCTTACGTTATTGCAAATTATGTTTCTACTTTACTCGCATTTCAATTAGTCAATGTAGGTCAACGTGGAATCGCAGCGTCGCCAAATTAATTTTTTGATTGTTATCACCACTGCGATGCTACTACACAAGGCAGACCATGTTATGTTATTGTAGAATCATTTATTATTTATATTTTTCTTGAAATTATACGAATGAAATGTTTTTCATTTTGGAACATATTCATGTATCGTCCATAAAGATGGTAATTTCTAAAGTCTCGTTTAATATCACTACAGTTGTAATATAACATAAGAATAATACTGAAATAAATATATGTAAAATGGACTAGTTTTTACTATACTATATCATTTATTTTTCCTAAATATTAGTAGACCGACGAGGAAGTATTAAAAAAATTATCACGTATTTCATAACAAATTTATTTTACAGAAAACTTTATGATAGTTTGTGCATAATCAACAATATAATTTGTTATTAATTGTTGATTATTAATCGGTACTAAATTGAAATTTTTAAAAACTAAGTTTATAATCCCTGTCGTAATTGAAATTCCTCAATATGAAGTTTTCACCAAGTACTCCTGAAATAAAATTAGAGGTACTGTCATTTTTATTTAGAAATAGCTAAACTGATCGTTACAAAGTGAAAGCTACTCAGAGTGCTGCTACTACAAATCATTTGTAAATTCTGTTTAAATCTTTGATGTGCGCTAATCCTCGTCAAAAGGGTAAGTCAACAAAGGAAAGAAGAACCTGTCTTGTGAATTTCTGAAGAAAGAGCCGTCGATATAAGAGGTCTCGCACACAACTTCTATAAGCATAATGCAAGGTTTAAGTTAAGGAAATTAACTTACCTTCTAAGTTCATTTAATTCAATATGGTTTCGAGAAATCCATGAATATAGCTTCCCAGGTCTTCGTCTTGATTAGTCCATGAAATATAAACACTTTTTTGATCATCTTTATCACCTTCTACTTTAACCAAAACAGATTCAACCGATATTGATCCATCCGTTAATTGAACAGTCCAACCCTGTAGTCGTTCTTTTAGGGGTTGTAACAATTTTGTAGTAGTAGCGTGTGCTGGACCGGGGTCTCTAACATGCAGTGTTGATGTAAATCTAACTATATGTTTTGAAATTCCTGCAGATTTGGCCACCTGTAACAAAATATGGAAAATTATACCCGTAATTCTTTCTTGTGCATGCAAGCGATTAACGTGTAATACAAAACCCAATTAACACCGACCTCATCAGCATCTACGAGACACACACCATCTTCTCGTAGCATCAAGACACTATGAAGTAATCTCCGTCTCTTTGGATCTGGGGGCAATGCTGCGTACGTTTTTGCTTCATTTTTCAAGAGAGCCAGGGATGCGTCAACGGGTACCTTTGATGAAGTTGATATGACGCAAGTTTCTCCATTAGCAGGATTGTAACAATTCGTCCCATATTCTTGTTTAATCATTTCTTTGAGATACTCCATTTTTGCAAATTCCCCATGCACCAGCATTACATTTTTGGGTTCGCAATATTGTATCAATTGCATAATACCCTTTGCATCAGCGTGAGCCGAGAAAGACATATATTCTACAGCCATTTTCACTTCTACGATTTGTCTATTTTCGAATTCTATTCTCTTAGTTCCATTTAGGACTTTGTGACCGACTGTACCCTGCACGCAGAACCCGGGCATAATGACCATGTTTGCTTCGTTTGGAGCCCACTTTTTAAAGATTTGCAATGACAATCCAGCATGTAACATGCCTGGGGTAGCAAAAACGACCATAGCTCCCGGATTATCAATGTAGGCTTTATCAAACGGTTTTATGTGCTTGAACTCAAACATGTTTCTTTGTACGAATGTTTTCTTAATTTTTTGATTTGTCCAAGTGATAAACATTTTATAATAATTATTTGCCTTTTCTGTAAGACCGAGGGCAAAGTATACTGGTACTTTCAAATTCATTCTTTCCCAATACGTTTCTAAAAGTATACAGAGCTCTTGAGCTCGACCTAGTGCAAACACTGGGATTAATACTTTGCCGCCTCTATCTATGCATTCGTGAACCTAAAATTAATAGAATCCATTATAAATAATGTAATAACAGTGCATTAGAATCAGTTTTCATACCTTCTTCAAAAAGTCTCTCTCTCTACATCTTTTGGAATCACGGATAGTTGTGGCATAAGTTGATTCAGAGATCAATAAATCTGGTCTGCACTTATCTATCCATGCTGCACCTAAATGTCTATCTGGAGTCATGTTATAGTCTCCAGTATATACAATACTTTGCGCACCAACACGAATCCAAAACATAGCAGCTCCAAGTACATGTCCTGCATAGTATGCCTTTATCTCCAATTCTGGATCAACCATTACTGACTGGTGTAAAGTGACTGCGATAACTTTTTTCATACAGTCTTTGATCATTTGTGATGTGAAGAAGTTACTCTCTCCTTTTCGCTCTACCGCAACCTTTCTCATATCCTCCAGAAGTATTGGAGCTATTGCCTTGGTAGGATGGGTCATGTAAATTGGACCAGTATAGCCTACCTGATTGGGAAGAAAATTCCAACTTTAAGGTATTTTGCTAAAACTTCATATTTTATTAAGTTACCATCTCTGTAAAATATGGAAGTGCACCGCAGTGGTCCAAGTGAAAATGTGAAATTATCACACAATCTATATGACTAGTTGCAGGACCTTCCGGAACAATATATGAGAAATCTGGGAATCTTCTTTCATCGTTAAAACCCATATGCATTCCACAGTCGAGCATGATATTCTTTCCTCCCATAGATACAAGAATGCAGCTCCTGCCAACATCTTGACCAGCTCCCAATGGTGTAACTTTAATATCAGGCATGATTCTCAAACTTTACTTCTATTGTATTTTAGAAAGATGCATCAAGTTACAATAATATCCTGTAATAATATATCATATTTTGTGTAAAAATATTATTCAGTGCACGCTATTAAAATTAAGATAATTTAATTTATAAAGTAATGATATAGTTGCAGTGTTAATATTAATAATATAACACTAACAGAAAAAGAGACTGCATTTAATAAAATAAAAGATAAATATTATTGACATATTCTAACCACTTTGTAACCTAGTATTATACTTCATCTTTTATGATATTACATATTTTCTTCGCTAACTTTCCATTAGTTACATGCTGGTTGATTTGATGGTTCGGTATGTTTTATCAAACAGTTAAAAAATAACGGATCACACGCGCTGACCTAAATTCCTTACAAGTGCGGCTATGCTGAGTAAATTGAAATAAACGTCTAGTAAACATAATATAACCTCAAACGTCGCCACCCGTTAGGGTCGATCTCACCAAAGTTAACCGAGGGCTAACTGACGAAATTAGCCAATCAGATAATCGTATTCCGGAAATACCGGCATCTAATTGGCTAACTTCGCCAGTTAACCCTCGGTTAACTTTGGTGAGACGGCCCTTAGTACACACGTATGTAGTAATAAAATCACCAACAGAATATGTAGCTGCGAAGAAGATATTACATGTGATGTATATATTCAGCTATATAGTTACTAATCAAGTAGATAAAGCTCCAGTAAGAATGACGAAAACATCTGGCCTGTTATTTCGCTAATAATCGACAATTTATAATACGGAAACAAAAATCTGTTAGCTGATACCACGCTATAATAGTACTTCACGATACTAGTGCTTCAATTTTTTTTCTGACGAATGTGAGTTTGCAGCACGAGCCGAAGGCCAGTGTTGCAATCACACGAGTTTAGAAAAGGTTTTTCGCACGAGTATCGTACAAAATTTTATTTCACAACGTGCGAAAATGCAGTTGTACGCATGCGAAGCGTGCGTAAAACTTCATTTCTCGCATGGAGTGAAATAAAGTACTAGTTTGTAATCCCAGTAAACGCGCGTGGCACATAAACACGCCACCTGAAGTTTGATTCTAATGGTAAAAGGATGTTCTGGTGGTGCGTTTGGGCTGAATAACCGGGCATAATTTATGATTCCTAGAAATAATACCAAATTGAGAATTATTTGAAAGCAGAAATAATGACAGACATACCACGTATATTTTCCAATATTTTATTCATATAATTTTAACTTATAGCGTTAGTCCTACATATTTACATGTCTTCAGTTTCGGGATAAATTTGTAATGCGATTATATACGCAGTACCGTTATGCGTGCGTATATTTTAGGTGTAACGTGTACCTCTCAACGAATCAAGTGAAAAATTATATGCTGGCCAAAATAAGAGAAATATTAATGCGACTGATGCCATTAGATTTCGCATGCACGCGTAAGAATTCGAATCCTAACGAAACGATTACGGCAAGTTTTTCCCGTTGACGTGTAAAAAATCTAAATATATCATACGCTACGTGTTAATCTCGTCCTAAATAAAAAGCCATGGCGCTTCGATTGGTAATACTTTTTCGTTTGCCGACAGCGAATCGCATTAATGATTAGTGATAGTAGTTTGATTGTTAATGATACCTTCAACATACGATTCCTCCTTATAGTTTATTCACAATAGACCGACTTTAAGCAATGAGTCTCCGACTAAGAAAGATGAAATCTGCTTGAAATGACATTGCAAGGCGTTCATTCCCTGCGCGAAAATAAAAACAACCCAGAAACTGCCGCATCCTTAAAATTCGCGCAGGGACTATACAACTTCCGTCGCGACGCTTTCCTCGCTAGTAGGATACACATTGATTAAAATGAGAAAAACGTAGTGTACATGTCGTTATTCCATTCCGGGAAGCATAATAGCTCAGAGTAGTAAATTCGGGGTCAGCGAACGACGAAAATATTCATGAAAACACGCTGTCAATGACAGATTTATCATTTAGTCACTAACATCAGTATCTTATCCGAATATAATCTCTATCTATAGTGCATTCATGGTAACTGTACAATGTAAAATATAATTCCATCTAGCTAGCGACTCTAGATACGGTCGAGCGCTTATGCTGAAGTTTAATTTGTTTCACTTTATTCAATAAATAAATGTCACGCCACAACCTTGCTGCTACAGGTAGTCGATAGGTTCTCTTGATAAATGTAATTTTTTCTTTCAAGTTAATACATAGTTAATTGTAGAGTAACATTTCGTTCGTAGATATCGTATAGAAGTTAATTAGTTTAGTATAAACATTAGTCATCAGTACATTGAAAGATATGCAGATAGAGGTGGTAAACCAAGAACAATGTTCCGTGTTAAAAATCATACTGGAAAATCGATACTTTTTTTACACAAGGAACATCGTCCATAGGCCTCCAGTTAAGTTAGCCACGTAATACGAAGTCCACAATAATTTTATACTACGTATGATTTCAGAAATGTTAATCGAGCATCTGACATTAGGGATGATACGAGTGAGTGGATTGATACTATAATGCCCGACCTGCATTTCTCAATATTTGTAACAAGTAATCAGTCATTATTGGAGCAATGAATTTTAGACCAATACAAATAAACCGTGTTACTCCAAAATTTTAATATGATCCGATTGTGTGATCGAGTATCAATGCAAATATGAAGAAAAAAGTTTTTAGGACCACGTTTTGGAAAAATTCACAATTGCTATGATATCGATCCCCTTAAAAAGTGATATGTCGTGGTCAGTCGGTAGAGATTTTTTGTGTGATATATATCTTTCTGAACGATGAGGACAAAAATCATTCGCTTAAGTATATCCAATGTATACTGCTGTCACCGTGTGTCTCTTTTAAGTATATTATCATAATAATATTTGTTTACGGGATAACGTTACGGAGCACCGGTCGGATTTCTCAGAAGTCTTGTTTATCTCTTTTGTAGAATGTAATATCGGACAAACAAACGGCTTATTATATGTGTCCATAAGTCGATTGCACATTTCTGACATCACTTTGCACAAATCGTTACGGATAGGCATAGCTGCGATAACGGCGTTATTTTTTTTTAATGGCAAGAACGTAGCTTGCATCGAGTAAACTCACGACATTTTTGTTGTTCAACAATTGGATGATCATTGTCTCCTGAGATTGGTCGTAGTCAATTTCATAAACAGACTTATTTAGGATAAACGCACCGCTCGAAGTTGGAGTCTTGAGATGATTCTGATGGTACAGAGTTAATTTTAGTTGGTGCGCTTTTTCTAAATAACGCTATATGTATAGGAAGTCTTAGAATGGCAGATTAGTTCGATGCAGTTTCAATGCAATTAATGGCAAAGTGACGAAAGTCAAAGAGATCGAGAGATCGAGAGAGAGAGAGAGAGAGAGAGAGAGAGGTAGAAGGTTAGAGGAAAAATTCGAGAAAGAGAGAAGATAGAAAAAAGAGCGGAGGAACGAGATTTGATAAAATTTTACACAATTAATTCTATCAAGGTTCGTTCCAAATTCGCCAATTATGCACGATTAAAAATTCTCAAAACAGTACTTTGTACAGTCTTCAAAAGTATCGTCTATGTCAGCATAAAATTTCACAGAAACGAATTAAATAAATTTTCATGGATACTTGAAGGAAGGATATAAAAATTGATAGAACGATAAAGAAGAGAACGATGATAGGAAGAATAAACGAGCCATATAATATCGCTGTACACTTTTGAAATTTCAATTTCGCGCTTTCTATCTAATCGAAAGGACTCTGTCAACGTTCGACGTCAAAATTATCTCAATTTCTCATAATTCACATCCACAACCGTGTAACGTTATCAACGAAACTTATGTAGCAGGAACTGAAAGTGTTATCTAAGCCTTACAAGTAGACTATACGCTAAGATGCCTCTCGTTAAAGGCATTTCTTCATTTATTTTCCCTTTTGTTTCATCTTCTTTTTTCCTCGTACTTGCGTCACGTTATCACTGTGCTAAAAAACATCTTCATTATTGCTTCGACGAGTCTGTCGCGTGGTTCATATACTTTTTAGCGTTTTTTCCACTAGAACAACTGGGATAAAAAAGACAAGATTAACAACAACAAAAGAATAAGGGATTCAACTCCTTGTCGTCGCATTGATGTGTTCGCCAGTCCCGTTTTTCTTTTGTTTTGTTTTTTAAAACAATTAATGTTTCTCAATCCATTGATGTTTTCACCATTTGTTGTTAAAACATTCATCTTACAGATTTTTTGCATGTATTTTTCGCCCGGGAATGAACGTACAATAATCTCATGTCGTGTTACGTCATAGATTCGTTAAATGATAACGATTGCCATTTATTTCGTCGGTCACATAGAAACACACTGTGACAATCGGCGGAGAGAGCAATGTGAATGTTTGGCTTGTTAATTATTAGTCAATTATTATTGTTCGTCGAAACGCTCAAGACTTTCGCGAAGACAGGACGATCGATTTTATTTTCATGAGAGCGATAACGGTCGCTATCTTAAATTGGATCCGTAGATACGCAAATCGTAGCGCGTGTACGTTCTGTCGGTGTGTGAACTTATTTAACGAAATGAAATATGAAAGTGTTTTTATGAAAATATATCTTTGATCTCTTCTTAATATTTACAGACACTCTATCGCTCGCAGATATCATTCTACCTGTTTGCAAGGTGGCTGTCGATTGTTATGTGTTTCATAATGTACTTCATGAAAATGCTCCACCTCCTTTTAACGTTGTACAAACGGATATACTCGCGATTCGTTAACACGAGCTTATCAGATCTTAGAAGAACGCGTGGGGGTGTCGTTTGTGAAGCTGGTTATTAAAAAGAAAGTTTAATCGGTAGAAACTGTGCTTTTTTTTGAATATCTACGGCCCTTCAAGTAGAACGTGCGCACAAAAATCGGCATCCGTTCGCTTAGAATTCGTATCGACGATCACTATCGGATTTACGTTTTATTAACGTTTCTTAATTTTTATTGGCAATACTGCATTCGCACCCTGTGTATGTATAAGCACTATGCATCCTACTTTACTTAATCGTTATAGAGTTCTCTCTCCAATTTTTTACCCTCCTGCCGCCCCCATTTCTTTTTCACTTATATCCCCTTCTTTTAAGGTGCCATTACGCATTACCTCGGGGCACCTCGATTTTCTTTTTATTTATCGAGTACTTTTATTAATGATCCGTGTTATTTATGTATAGACTGCGCTGTCCTTTTTATTATTAAAATCTATAATTTAATAAACAATTTACACGTATAACATAATTATTATATATATATTTATATATATTTTCTATACAACAATAAGTGTAGTAATTACTAGATAGGATCAATTTATATTATACTTTCGCCATTTTATTTTACCTCCAACACTTTTCTTTATTCGATCCTAAGGAATACTATCAATCCATTCACCATTTCTAACTTCAGTTAAACAACGTATTTCTATTCATAAATAAAAACGCAATCACATTTTTCTACGTAACCTACGTCTGCTTATCGCTTGTCGTACGATGTCAAAAGTGTTGGAATTAAAATCGTGTGCTTCTCTAACAAAAGAAACTCCAGTATCGTACTATCACTAAGAGCATATTTGTTTTACCAGTATACATTTTTACACCGCTACCACGAGCATATGGCGGTCGGTATAATTACGTCACAATTCATTTTCACCCACACATATGCACACGTACGCGCGCACGCACTCTCGTGCGGCGTCTCTTTTGTGTATTAACTTGTTAAATTTTTTTTGTAACACAATCAGTCTTAGCTCGCGTCATTTTCTCTCAGAATATTTTGGAGAGTACCCAACAGGACTACCAAACGATACGGTTTGTCGCGTGTGCCTGCACGAGATAAAAAATACGATTACAGCGACTACTAACACGAGGGGTTTGATAAGCCCCGTGGAAATACATTATTTCATTCGATTTAGGTAGATTTTGGAAATTTCGACAGATTCCATGATTAAATTCTTGCATTTCTCTCGATTTTATCAAACATACGCATCAACGTACCGGCTCGTTCGTTATCCACGTTTAAAGTTTGCCATATGTTTTCTCCTAAAAATCTATTTATCGCGAGAAATTCGTCTGGTTCTTTAATTTCACACACTACTAACGTCCGAGATTCAGGACCACGTCTAAGTCCCTTTACACGTACCACTCTTTAATATCCTTGAGTTCTCGTTTTTTACCGTTTTTACTACCGTTCGCAGGATTCTTCAAGGCACCGTTGAACGGCTGTCCAGAGCCTGCTGCACCAAGAAGCGCAGCATTTGGATCCTGACAGAAGTTTTTACTTTCGTCAACCTTATAGCTGGCTTCTGGACGATTCTTGAACCTCAGGATCACCAGGATGATTAGTACTATTGCTATGAGGGCACCAGCTATGATGCCAATTATGAGAGCGGCATTCTCTGCCGCTTCAGACGTTATTCTCTTATTGTTATTGTTGTTTTTCGGGGGCGTAGGGATCGGTGGGTAGGGTGGCGGTGGTGGAGGTGGTGGGTCTGTCATTTCTGTTGTTGTTGTACTCGGCGTGGGTGGATTGGTGGCGAGATGTGTTACCGTGCTGTAACAAAGTGAAAATGTATTTCTTAGTGCCCGTCATATTTATCAGTGCAGACACTTTGCTTAGTAAAGGGATGCCATATGTCAAGCTGTAGGAGTATATGATAGGCATACCTGTCAAGGCCGGTTTCACTGCTGGTACTGGATATATTGTACTGGCTGTTTACAGTAGATCTTGGCGACGTTGATCCAAAGGTTTGCGTGCTTATATGAATCGTTGAAGTTCCACGTTGCGTGGTGTACGTCACTGAGCTCGAATCTACAATGACGAGAACAGGGTCGAGATGTAATTATGTATAATTGCGAGGGGATGAGTGACCTGGCCATATTTACGCGTGCGTAAGCAGTAGCGTAAGAAGAGTGACTATTGAGGGTGGGCTCCTGGAGAGTTTCAGGGGCGTAACTTTATTTTTGTTCTCTCACGTGCTGATATCGGCTTACGAGGATAAAATAAACTCAAGTCAGATTAATGAATGGACGAATATTTGGAATGTTATTCTTTTCGTAAATTTTTACGTGAATCTATTGAAAAGCAATTTCTGGCAATTTTTAGATCCAAGATTTTTGACTGTTTTTTAAATTTTTTTTCGTGATTTCATGTATGTGGTATATCGAATACTGTATACATTTATGAGAATAAATTGATTTATCAAATAATTCGGTATGCAGGGATCAAATATTGCAGACGTTGGCGACTCTGTATGGCTTGTACCTTTATGGAAATACGGCTTTAATGATTTAGCAGTAGAGACTTCCTTGAAATGAACACGTAGAAGCGCGGTTCAGCACTTATTAAGAACCAGGTTGAACCAACCTCTGCGAGGCACGCGAGGGCTGTTTTCGTAGAGGTAAAGTCAGCCATTGGACATTGGGGATTGGCGGAGAGAGCGCGGGAGAAACAGAGGGAAATTCAGACAGAGGAAAATCAGAACAAGTATTTCCGTACTAGAAAGATCAATCGCTAGAATAGATTTGTCTATATTTACGTGATCCCAGTCATATAATGAATCAGTAAAAATTTCCTACCTATTTCCTTTTATATAACTGCATTTCATGTCAATTACATTCATACAAAAATATCCCTCACATCGTCGAGTCTCTTATTCAACTTGTGCATACTACATCCTCATCCATAAGGGTGCTCCATTATCATCCCATATGACATTAAAAAATCGAACTTCTATTTATTACAGGCTTAATGAAAAGCAGCATAAAGTATATATGTGCTTAAATCGTAAATGTTTTGGAAGTACTCAAACCATTCATGAGGTGAATACTGGAAAGTACAGGACGGAGAGGGTGCGAGAGGATCAATACCAGTAGCGTAGGACGCATATGGCAAAAATTTATGTAAATTTCCAGCGCTTACCGGTGGCTGATGTCACGAAAATGTCTTCTGTGGTTCCCGGATCGCCGGATCCCTCCTCGCAATCTTCTTCGTCATCGCAAGAAGGACGTTCAGGAATATTTTCCTTGTGACCTTTTGGCTTGATAGTAACTGGTGACCTCGTGGGAGCAACGTAGACTGGAGTTATCAGATCGTCTATGGTCACAAAAGGGAGCTTGTGGTTATTGAATTGTCGAGAGGAAAGTAGCGCATAATTAGGATGCCTTTGACGCCATCCAAGATAATTGATTGTTTAAGAAGAGAGTGTCTTGAGTTTGCCAACCATTGGTGGAAATTTTAAAGGTCAATCTCTCCTCTGAGAGATTACGTCACGAGTCGATAATAAGCTCTGCCTTGAGGTTTAGTCCTGGAAAGACCATTGTCTCTTTTTTTCATAATCTTTTTCTTTTTGTTGTAAGCGTCCAATTATCCACTATTGTTTTTGTCAGTCAATGTAATTAGTACGATGGGGAAATTTTACACAATGGATATACGCAAAGGACTGTTCTTTACCCTAAACGGCGATATCGGGATCATTAATTCAGTTTTTAGTCAGTCGGAGAAGATTTTACATCGGGAGTTCATATTGGCCGAGAAGGTATAAGCCAAAGAGAAAGGAGGGGGACGGAAGTTTATCTTCGGTCGAGGATCCTAAATATGCAAATGAATTGAAGATACAACCAGGCAAACATGAAGATGGAAAAGTGGCATGCCAAGCGATATGTGAAACCAAGTGAGCCTAACGTGTGGCGGTCCGTAGCCCCGGCGCACATGCACCGACCTAATCTACTGGGTAATGGAAATTTTTGAAATACTTCTTTCGCTACGTATAGAAATATCGTTGTCATTAACTGATTGTAGGTCCGCTGTGTCGATCGGCAAAAATAATGAACGCTACGTGGAGAGCGGAGATCATTATTTATAGTCCAACAATTGTTCTTTTAATCCTTATCAGCGTCCTGTCTTGGCCTCCGAGAATCATGCCGATGGAATGTGCCGCAAGCGATTCATGATACCTTATTGATATTATTGATTGGAGTGGTTAAAAAAAGTACCTAAAGAAAAAAAATGTGGTAAGTGCCGCCAAAGGCGACAGTGCCTTACCATTTTATGTGTGTTCCATCCTTGTCTAGGGGAGTGCTAAACGTCTCTCCTTTCATACTACACGGTAGTTCTACCCACTTCGCATTCTTATATATCAATTGTGCTTGGTAAGCACCGCTTGCGAGAAACTGCTTTTTGGATTATAACTCAAAAAGTATTACAGCCAACAGAATGGGAGTGGATAAGAAAATAAAGAATATAATTTCTTAAATTTCTACATGATTTCCGTTCGGATTTATAGTCTAATTGTTATACGAAAATTCAGTGTGTTACTAAAGTCCGTGCGAATGCCTACACTGCTCTCTAGCGGACATACTTGGAACTACTGTCTGCTCGTTTGAGGAGTAGTGCTATATTACGTCTAGTCAAAATTGGTATTACGTGCACTGCATTAGGGTACGATACGAATAATTGATGGTGTTTGAAATTTTGAAATTCCTCTGCGAGGGTAGGTGCAGATGGAATTATTTACACCTTTCGAAATGTTACTTACACTTACCGGAACCAGACTCATAAATAGGTGTGCATTCTTCGTCCTCATCATCTCCAGAACAGCCACTTCCGGCTCCGGAGAATATTAAATCGTCCATCACACCTGGAAATCCTGAGGCCGGCGTCTGTCGAACACATAAATTCACAGGGATATAATATTTCAACATTTCCATTTTTAATTATGCACTATCGAATTACGCAATGCGTACCTGTTGCATCCTTTGCAACGGCGCAGCTCTGTCTAGCACACTGCCAACTGGCAGAAGCTGTACGTCTCCTCTGGTCATAATTTTGCCATCTTTTTCCGCTGTCAATTCCAAAATTCTAATTCCATTGACGACCAATCCTGAGATTACCCCCAAAAACGGCCTCTCCACTCTTCCTTTACTGCGATTCCAACGACCTCCAACCTGTATAGTCGATTGACTATTGAAAACCGTTAACTGATGACCTGTGAACAAAAAATATCGACAATTAAAAGAAATCCTAACACCGCAACTGCAAGTACAAGAACGGGAAACTCAACTAAGCATGTTGGTTATATGCGATAGTAGAAGAAGTAACTTTTATTCACGAATCTAATATTTTATTTACATGTGTATTAGGAGGTTATAGTGAGTGAGCGCTTTATATTCTTGTTCTAACGTTACCCGAAACTAGTACTATCCACACAAACACCTTCACTCGTAAAATCCTTGCTAATCACACAGTCCTGGTGTAAGCGTGAGAATAGTTTTATGTCACATGAACAGTCTCTATGTACTTTATCGAGTAACATAAAAATCATTGTTCTATCTGTTTAAAATAGAAAGTCAAAGGTGATAAATAATAATGGTGATTTCACATGAAAAAGGTATTCAATACAGAAGACATCGCAATTTTTGTTGGTTCTTTGTTTGACGGATGTTTCGGTTTGACCAGTGACCAGGCAAGCATGAGAAGCAGATGGTCAACTGTATCTGGTCTCTTCGCTTAGACGGACCACTGGTCAGTTCAGTTCTGTACTGAATATTAGAAATAACAAGTCCAGGGACTTACTTACTGGCTCCATCTCAGTACCAAAGGCTTGCATAAGAGCCCTTTCCCTTTGTAGGGTCTAAATTTGGTTGGTTTTCTGAGCAGGCTAGCATGAGATATACGGAGGAGTTTAGGGACTGGTCTGCCCTTCGTGCAGGTTGCACAATGTTTTTGATAGCAATGGTTCACGATGCAGAAGAATACTCTGAATGTATTTTCGTGATAGCAAACAATCGTATGATGCTTGTGCAATGGAATTCATTGCTACTATGTATTTCTCTCGTGAGTGATCGGTAAGGAAGAAGCACTAGAAAATTGTAATTTTTGGATTTTACACAAAAATTTTTGAGGTGAAAGTCGTTTTACTTTGTTTTGGAAAATAAGAATGAATTTTATTTTTTGAATGTGTACTTCTTTTGTACGTATACGATTTTACTGTTTATGCAATATTTATGTGTGGCTTAAGCCCTTCTCTGCGCGTTCTACCCTGATGATACCTGCAACTTGCTTCAGATATGTAAATTAATTGGAGACACCCACCAGGCCAACATGGACGTCTTGGAGGTGACGTACTAAACCGTCGAAAGATCTTGATTAGAAAAAATCGATAATATGGCTATTTTTCTACTAGGCAACTAGAAATCGCAGCAGCTACGAAAACCGGATGTGTATTTCGTGTTGGCTGGTCCGCCTACACCCATGCTGCCACGGGCGAGATAAATACCACCTGGTAATAGGAAAGTAACAGGTCAAACAGGTTTATGGCCCGTGGTGGCCATTGTTGAGGCTGAATGATAACTTTAGGAGCCCTGAGAAAAAATGGGCCCGACTGACAGGCCTACCAGGCTATCAGAAGAAAATAGAAGGGCTCACGAGGCACTTTTCCATCTTTTTTCATTTTTTATTATTTCTGACCCAGTTCTGACGCATGGTGGAATCGCAGACGCATCCCGATACACATCCTTCAGCATGATTTCACGTGTGTAAATCGAAGCACTATTCAAAATCCGCGCCCATCCAACTAGAGAACCCGGCGTTGAGCAGCTAAGGTTATTCGAGCTATCGAATCAGCTTGGATAATTGAAAATGAAGTCGATCGAGTTTGTCGCGGCGTATCGACTGCCGATAGTCTCGAGCGACTTTCAGTTATAACAGGGTAATATGAAGGCACAAGACGAAGCACAAGACTTATTTTGAGCCAACTACCTACCTACTTATATACTTCATGATTTATGCCATTCCGTCAAGTCACTGTCAACAAGGTAAAAGTTTACATCTGAATTTTGTAATCACTAAACCATCGTAGATTACTATGCGCAAAATAATTGAACTCCTGACAATTCCAGTTAGACACTTGGCAGTTGAGCATAGTCACTTTACCAGAAATGTATAAAAATGCAGGTGGTACTTCACTGTTTAAGCTTGTCGAACTTGCGCGAATATCTGAGATCTTGGATGAACTTTATCAGATACAATGTCTCATGTTGTGTTGTACATTATCAAAGACGTATATTGCAAAAATTAAGATATTAATCGTAGCAATAGAAGAATAAACATAATTAAACAGTTTGAACATGTTTTATTAGAATAAAAAATTAGGGATAGCATTTGCTGAATATTATAATTGAACAACAAAAGCTGAATATGTTTTACGAGGAAGATGTATTATTGCTTAAAAAATATATAACGCAATAGATAATAAATTTTATTATTCACGGTTATCGTACGTCGATATAACAGGTTACGACTATTTTATCCATTTTTGGTAAGTCATTCCAGTATCAAAGTCCACCTAGCACTTGCTAGTTGAGCATAGTCAGGCTATCAGAATGGTATAAAAATGCAGTTGGTAAATGTTCGTTCCTAATTTGCCAGTGGACGCGCGACGAAGAAGTAAATATCCCGCACGTGCTGCACAGTCCGCGATATGCTATGCTGATCCAATTAGGAAAAGGTCACTTTCGTTTTTAAGACACTTCGCCAGGCACTTCGTGGACACTTCTTCGAGATAAGTGTCATTGACGCTACATTCCAATCTGAAGAAGTCCAATAAACTGTATCACTTTACTAGGAGAGCATGAGAGCAATGGGTGTGGTTCTGAACGAACTACACTCGGCACTGGCTGACCTAAATGCGAGAATTTGGAATCGTGAAACTTCACAACGATTTTTATAATAAGGACAAAACAAATATCCTTGATGCTCACAAATTTACGATACAGAAGAAGCGGAAGCTTTTTGAATGATTTATAATTTCGAAGTCATTAATATCATATCTGTAACGTACATTGATAATTTTGATTTTTAGATCGCTAAAAAAAGATTTTTCACTCTGTTGAAATGAAGGAGCAAATTCAATTGGAATATTATAGAAAAATTTGAAACCCATATCGAGAATCAATAGTTCCTCGACAATCCGTTAACAAGATTCGAATGTATACCTACCGAAGAGTAACAGCTTTGGCGTCTGGGACGTAGGAGAATGCTTAAAAATGGCCGCAGGCAACTAAATATGTCAATCCTGATAATAGTGCGAAGCGAGGTGAGCTACCCTTTTGAAGCAATTAGCTCTTACACGACATAATCTAAATTAATAAGTAAACTGCCAGGAGATTATAGGTTAGGAGTAGGTGCCTACTCGAAAGTAGGTTAAGGCTGCGTCCGTTCGCTTAGGCAAGTGGCGCATTCGGTTAAATTGGATCAGGAGACGAGGAGGTGAACGAGGATAAAACTGCCTAATCTTCAGTGAGTTCTCTTACCCATTTCAGGTATCCAAACGTATACACTATGCCTTAATAAAATTCTGCTACAGCGTTATTACACGTTACAATTCTCAACCTGCCAACTGTCGACTAAAAACTAAAACAACAGAATTAATATTCCAGTAAACCTCGTTTTTTATCCGTTAAACGAGTTTCGATCTCTGTCATTATTTTCCCATGGCATCAATAATTCAGTCATTTCTATTCTAACAACAAAATTCGCGAAATGCTTCACCACACAAAGCACGCAACGCACGGTACAACGCAGAATTATGCATTATTCAGTTCAGTCAGTGGTTACACGTTTGTCGTTCACGTGAAGTTATAGCACGTGCTGGGGTTTCGCTGATTTCTCGATTTTCTCACGCTTTTAACAGTTCAGCGAACACAATCTGACACGGTGCACGAGTAATTAGCATTTTCGACGTTCCCACGTTTCTCGGTTATTTATGACAGTTAAATCATATATATTTATATCTATTGGCTAATATTGAAATTCGCATTATAACTCCTATGAGGGAAGCTACTGTCAGTTATATCATATGCATCAAATACAATGTCTTTCATACAAGGTATCTAAGCATCGACCATAATATTTAGGCAGATCTCCAGCCCGCTTGTTATCCTAATAGCACCGAGCAGACTTTCATCGACAAAATGATTGATTGCTGAGTACGTCAGCTAACTCCAACACGAAACCCGGCAAGTTTCGATATTCTATTTTGCCTGAATGTTTCGCCTCGACAATGCTCCTTGAGGAAATCGTTTCTGTAATGTACCTGGTTTCATTATTTTGCTGTAGTTCAATGCCCGTTTCTCACGATAGTCCCAATAGCACTGTGCAGAGCTGCGACGAATCTTACTTGCAAAAGTCTTGTCTCTGCTGTTCTTGCAAGGAAACCAGGACTAATTGTTTCGTTAAGGACAATCAAGAGAACTCTTTGTAGGACGAAGGAAAGCGTGTCTGTGTACGTGGGCACTCGTTTGAATATCCTCCGAAATGAGTTGACGCCTGACGACTCTCACGAATCGTTTGGGAACGTCTGGATTCACACCGCGTTATGGTGGGAAACAGGAACTCTGGGTATGGGAAACATTGATGATTCCCAGGCAATGAGTGTCTGGCCACGAGAGTGATACTCGTGGTTCGTACGTTAATGTATGTTACGTGTATTCGGATGTGTCTGGGTGACCTGAGTAATTATCGTAAATACTTCGGTTGATCGACTTCAATTATGGAAAGTCAGTGGGAGGATTGGTAATTACCAAATCATGGGAATTTATGCATTTTGAAATTATGGGTTTCAGTACGTATGAGTAATAACATCAATGAACGGCATAATAATCATTGAAGAAAATTATATGATAAAAATACACCATGAGCTTCTTATAATGTTAATGATGATAATAATATTAAATACTGGTCTGACGCTTTGTAAACTTTTATCCGACTTCGACAGTTTCTCGCTTGACTAGTTTTACGCATATTAGCAATTAGCCTAATGAAGTTCCTGAGCTGGTGAATGTTTGTTTAGTCTGTGCGAACTTGAGCTAGGTTTTATCACCACGTCCTTCTCAGAGCTTAGACCAGTTGCTGCTACCTTCCTATGTTTGCCTGATGCTTCTAAACACTTGGGTTAGTTTGGGCCTAACCTTTCCGACGAGACGGTGACGTTCACGAGGTCTTTGATTATGTTATCGCGAAAGACCAATCCTGATAACTCATTAGGCCTGATTGACAGCCTGCGATAATTCGTATACAGTATTCGAATAATATTATCTGGAATATAAAACTATTTATTCGTTTTTTCATGACGTTTAACCTATACTATTTTAGCTTCGAATAATTTGGTATATTAAATAGCTCAAATTTCTCAGTGATTTTTAGAAAAAAATTGAATTTTCGAGTATGTTCAAGTTTTGTATATCCGAAATTTCTACGAATTTTCAAACATTCCTAAGACCCTCGAGATATCTATAAAATATTCCCACGCCCGTCTGGGGGGTGTGGTCGTGACATGCTCCGTAACCCCGGGTTAACCCGAGACTAGACTGGCGAAGTCAGTTAAAATCGAAAATTCGAAAATCGTGGGAAGGCACGTGCTAACGGCCATCCTATATCAGGCGCGTTCGACTTTCCCAGGATTCTCTTTTCTCACGATACAAAAAGTAATGAGATTTAGGCGGTTGGGAGTCTATCCTCTCGAGACTGGTGGTTTCTCGTACGAAGCGTGAGAAGATATCGAACTAAGGGCTAAATTTGGTTCTTGTAATATCAGGGTCCTATCAAAATGGTGGTGGTATTAAGTTTCTTCCACTTCTTCGCCGTTTTCAAGGGTGTATAAGTGTTCTTGTACAATATCTATACTTGGGATCGTATAAATATGGGTTTGAGAATTTTAATGAGAATTTCACTAGATTTAACCGAGACTCCATTTTCATGTGATTTAAAATATATATCTCCATGAAACCTTCTTTCAGGAATGCCTCGATACAAATTGAGATAATTCCGCTATGGCACCCTTGTCAAATTTGTACGATCCGCTTCATACATTTTCATGAATTGGTTATAGTAATATTAATTCTGCTTTTAGGACCACAAATTGCATATATTTGTTTATAATTATGATTTTAATAATGTCACCGGTTGTTGTTCATATTGTTACGTAGCAATGATTTCTTCGCTTGAAATGAAAAAAAAAAAGGAATTGCTTCCCATGCCGGTTACCCTCTTTAATAATGACGATGACGAGGGACACGTGCCGGCGGATATGTTGACCAAACAAACTCGTCATTTCCATTACCGTATCCGTGAGACGTTCTCACGTTTTGCTTTTTCAGGATTTATTTTCCCACGTAAGACAAATAGGAATGGCTGCTCCTTGAGATCGATAGATTTTGGAATGGACCGTGAGAAGGTGCAGTACGCAGGGCTGAATTCGACCTCTGCCATATCAGGATCGTATCAGTACAGGAAGCGTGAGCTCTTCGAGACGCCGTCCTTGGTTGTCCTGAATATGTAGGTATTCCGCAAATGTTGATTTTACGTGTTTCGAGCAACGAAACCGTAAAATTCGAAGGTAAAAAGAGAATCAAAGCCTTATTTTTTTTCAAATATCTTAACGTCTGAAAAAGTATTCCAAAGGGAGAATTCATTTTCATATCACGGCATGGGAGCATCTACTACAGATTCTAATAGTGTCCTGTAATTTTGTGTAAAATTTGAACGATTCCTTTGTACTACAAGGAAAAAAAATATTTCCATCATTTCTTCATTACTGTCCTATCAAACGGTCGTCCTCGGAGTAAAAGCACATAAGGGGTAAAAATATGAGAACTCTCAACCACCAACCACGGTCTAGTCTCCTAATCGAACTGGGAATCTCTTTCCCCTGAAGCTGAGAAGATTCTCACGATCACGAGTGAGACTGAGCAGGACTTGGGAACACGTCGATGTCCCGTGGGAAGTTTTGGATGACGTTGGAAAAGAGACATACTTAAGGAGTTAACTCTTTTGGTAGGCTGACCGCCTATTACTAAAGCAGATCAATTCCTGCCCCCGGGGATGAACTATCCCACGCTTGCTTAACAGCCTGTGGGAAGAGTCCTGGCTTATTCGAAAAATCGAGTAATCCGTGGGAATGGCGAGAGATAGACGTCCTTAAAATGGAAGACGAATTCTCTCGGCATTATTATATATACGTATCCAGCCACTATTCCGTGGGAGAAATCTCGCCGTAAATTAAACATAAAAGAAATTTATGACTGTCCACTCTCTCTCTTTCCGATATCGAATTAAGCCCTTTTCCATAAATTTTGATATTCTTCTCCCCTTAACAGTCCCGAGGAATAACTGGTCAGTCGAGATGGGATACCCACGTCAAATAGAGTACAATGTAACTAAGATCTTTAAACTAGCTCATTAAAAAGATGGAGTCTTAATAATTTGAAGCTTCGACCCCTCCTGTTACCAGCCTCGACCAATTAAATGTCACGTGGCTTCGATTGAGAGGGCGTGACCGTGATAAGGGTCAATTTTATGGTGGAATTAAATTCGATACCGGATCCCAGGGAACGAGAAGATCTCCTTGTCGAGGGTTAAACGAAGAGTAGAGAAGATAAGATTCTAGCGTACCAAGTTAGGCCGCTCTCAGCTTCCCAACCAATTAAACCGTTCCCACGGGATTGTACCGTGGGAGAGTCTCCGGGAACGCGAGAAATCGAAACCCTGGATGGCCAGGACTCCATGCACGTTCAAGAAGTCATCCATGTCCGTCGGCCTTCAGTAGTCGGGCAACAAGTGTCGCTCGTCGTGGGATTCGCAAAGGATTTTTTTTTTCACGTGAAAGACGAAAAAGACACGAAGAGAGAGAGAGAGAGAGAGAGAGAGAGAGAGAGAGAGAGAGAGAGGGAGAAATACAGAGAAAGAGAGAGAGGATGATATCGCGACAAGAAAATTGCATACACAGAAGTCAGTAACGTACAAGATCGATAAGCTAGAAAGAGAAATCAAAGAAAAGAGAGAGAGAGAGAGCGATAAAGAGCATACCGCAGTGGATTATAGGCACGAGGGTAAAGGAGAAGAAAAAAAAATGAACGGATGCGCGTGAGAACGTAGCGAGGGCGCGTGGGAAAACTGCGAAGGCGCATGGCGCTTCCAATACTAGGAGTGCATACGACGATTGGAGGTTATCCAGGGTTTCTCATGGCTGTCCAGTAACAACCCCCTAGGTCCCGTAACAGCTCACAACGTCTTGGGATACCTGCTCAGGGCTCCCCGTTGTGCCTTTCTCCGAAGACGTCTCGACTTTTATGACGGTTACTATCGTCGTGTCGTTGTCACGTTGCCTTGGCATTTACGAGGTGCCTATAAACTATATACCTTACCCACCTGCTTGTCCAACTAGGTCGTCCTGGAGATCTCGCAATGGACGCTTTGAGAGTTTTTAAAGGGAAGTGACTCTCGTCTCCTTTTCTATGAGACCTACGAGGATTTTTGTGCAGGTTGCGTTCATGACCCAACTATATAGCCAGGCTTAAATTTCACCAAGGACGCTCCCATAGTCCTGCCATGGTGGTTTATGTCTTCCGAGAATCACGTTCCCTGTAACGTCCTTCATCCTTTGGGATGCAAGATTATCTTTACGAGATGGATGAGCGTGAGACGATGTGAAAGTCGAAAAAAAAGGAGCGTTACATCCTCGACATTCTCGTCGGGTAGTTGTTTCTTAAAAAAAAATTCAATCGTCCTCGTAGACGTTGCTCTTGTCGTAGCGTGAGAAACCAGCTTCCATGGGGCATCCACGAAGAATATTTGCAGCAGGGTCGTATAGGACCTGAGAAGGTGATGTCGGACTGCCAAGGGCTTTTAAGGTAGTGTGGGCACATTACTTTGAAGAATGCACAAAGCACTGTACGAGGACTGGGTGCGATGCAATAAAAAATTTATTACTGTTTATTAGCATAATTATGAATATTGCTGTTTGGTAATAATGCTCGATGTGATTTTTAATGTTCCATGAAATTCCTGGTAATTGCCTGGATTTTTAAGTACTCTGGTTTTAATTAACGAACGTTTAAAATGAAGTATGCAGAAATTTTATTTTTTATTGCTACACTGGTGGCTATTTTTTTTACGTTCAACAGCTAAAGGGTTAAAAGTTCGAAGAACTTGCTCCATTTTTATAGCAGGGTACCATGCTGGGGTAAGGCGTTTGGCAAAGGGACTTTTCTAGCCGAACTGGTTTCAAGTGTATTTCAGGTAGCTGGTCTCCGGCACGCTTGAATTTTATGGCCAATTGACTCGCTATTCATGATAATGACTTTTGTAAATAAGTTTCTCCGGGTAGTATGAGTCTTGTGGAAGTGTACAAGTGTCCGATTTAAGTTGTGGTGACATTTAGCGGGAAGGATATTGTCTTCACCGAATTTCTAATGCGGTTTCATTTAAAAGGAAATTGTTATTATCGCCGTACCACTTTGCAGGATGTACTTGTAATCCTTTACTGTAACAATTTTTACGTATATCGGACTTGCATATATTTTATTATTTCACTATAATTGTGAGTACTTCCAATGGTATAAAATCTAATTATGTTCCTAATTTTTTAAGTTTATAATTGTCGCATTCATTTTTCTGTTTATTGAGTCTCACGGTAAAGGGTTAAAAACTTAGAAGAAATGCTCTCGTTTTCTAACAGGGTACTATGCGGACCGAGTATGTATGTGGGTAATGCTTGTCCTAAATAGTTCCAAGAAGGTCCTTTAGTGGTTGACCCTACTTAGGAACAATTTCACGCTTGCTGAACCTGCTATTCATGGAAATGACTTTTGTAAACAAGTGTTCCAGGATGTTATAAGGGTCCTGGAAGTAGTTCCTGCCTAAAATAACACCTGGGGGAGGCTTGAATTGTCTGAACAATGTCCACGGGTAGTTGACTTGACGTTTGTACTCAATTCTATAGCCCTTTGAGGGCCAATTCGAAAAACTGACTTTAGTAAATAAAATTCACAGGTTACCATCAGTGCTAAGGTAGTTTCGAAGAAAGAATGGCGGCCATTTAATATGTAGGTTCAAAAAATTCCTTAGATCCAATATACGAGCTTCAGACAAATTTTTGTAACTCTGCTATTTTGCAAAAGACAATTTCAAAGACAATTTTTTTTGACAATCCCCCCGTACGCTTCAGAATTGCTATTAATTAACTCATAACTTTATTTATACTTCGGCATTATAGATATTATCGTGTTCATTAATTTCAAATCGATATCACAGGACTTTAGTAGTAAACGATGTTTGTCCCCTGATTACGAAACCATACGATTCGCTATTGTGAAGAAGTATTTTCTGTAAACGGCGATATTAGGCTCGCATAAATGAGGAGGTAGTGGTGACGGACATTTGGAGACGAGGACACTTTCGTTCGACGATTCAAAAAAAGTACAGAGAATTTCGATGATAAAAAAATTTTTTTAATAGATTGTATCGACAAAGGGTTGCCGTTCAATTAGTTGAACCTAGATTACGATCAGTGTACTACACGTCATACATAACTCGTTTGTTGTAGGTCAAAACAATTTGGATTGCTTTCAGGTACCTGAATTTTTCCAATCTGACAATTTTACCATAGACCAAAATTGTCTGTGCAATCGCACTGAAACTGCAAACAAATCATTTTCCATGTTTATGTATAACCGTATAGAATACGCTGAAATATCTTATGTCCTTGTCATTGAAAAAAAGAACAGACATAAATATGTACATATGCATATATGCCTCTGTGCATATTTATACTCAAATTGCGTAAGACGACTCCATGACGTGAAGTCGTACCTAATAACGAATCCATTTGTAATTACGCATATATATATATACTTTTTGAAATCAAAGCCTCTGCTAAAAAAATTGTACAAGTGTAACGAAAGCTGGGAAAATTTTTTAAAGCAGTTATCCCCCTCCTCAATTTTTTTTTCTTTTCCACATTAAAACTGGAAACGCTAAAAAATCTTCATGAAAATTAAATTTGCACCCGAAGCTTTAGTTAAAATACTAATAAACTTTATATACTAACGAGTTCCGTTCTATCGTTAGCCAATGTACATACATTGCTAGTGGGTCAATGACGTCACGTTATTTATTTTCTCATTAAGCCGCCATTTTAGAATTCTAGAACGAAAGAGTTAAAAATCATGGCACGATACGTTTCTGAGTGATTAGGATTTCATGTTCAGCAAGCGTAAGCATGACTGTTCGCACTCGAAATGATTTCGAGTTGTTCCAGGTAGCTGCCTCTCATAATATCCGCTTTTATATTCACTCGAATCTCTATTTAGAAGAAATGACTTTCGTAAACAAGCTTCCTAGGGTAGTATGAGATGAATGGAACAAAAATTCTAAGATTCTAATTCACGTCTACCTTATCGAGAGATAATTTATGACCGTGTTGATTAGAATTCGATAATTATTTCTTCATGAGAATTTACTGTGTACACAGGGTAGAACAGACGACTTATATGCCAATATATACATTACACTACCTATTTTAACCAAACATGACTCTTTCGTACGTAATATTAAATAATATTCAAAATGAAATTTGCCGCAATGCAAAATCCATGAAAAGGAATTGGCGCGCGCTTCAATACTGCGCGTAGGAGCATTCGAATATTTTTCAACGGACATTTTATGCCCCCAATATAACAGGATACCATGACGACGAGGAGGTCGAGTTCTTGCGGAAACCTGAGCCATAGCTATAGGTCTATGGTTAGATACATATGTGGTAAGGCTATGTGTGTTCAGATATTTGTCACAGCTGGTGCACCTGTCTTGCTACTTGGGGTCAACTTCTGGGTAACACTTATCTCATTAGAATGTATTGAAAGGCGTGAAGAGTGTTGTAAATACGAATTAGTCGAAGATTTTCTATCAGGGATGCAGAAGAGACGAAGAGTCGTTCGAAAATACGCGGGGGTCAATAAAGTGGATAATCCGAAAGCCCTTAAGATGTAAGGGCAGTAATGCAGTATCGGCTGCATACATTATTGCAAATTACATAAGAATTATGCAAACGCCTGTTTCTAATATTCGTAGTAGAATCGGAAGCAAATGTGTACGAAAAGAGCAGAAGCTCTGAACAGATATTTTTTTCAGGCAATTTTGAATCTCGATATTTGCACTTTTTTTAAAATAATCTTCGCTTGCTGTAAATTGAATTTTGCAATGCTTAGGATTGCACGGAATATATTAGACAGTATTAAAAATAGTAAAATGAATATCATATGGCTACAGCACTAGTAACCGGTTGATTTTAATATCACATACGAATAGTTTGAATCTCGAGGGCGTTCGAAAATATGTTAACGGAAATTTCATATCCTCAATGTAACAGGACTGCATATAGCGAAAGGAAGTGCAATATGGCGCAGCTGCGTCCACGCTCGAGTGCAATAATTATCATTGAGCAACTGTCCGTGGTTGATTATAAATTTTCTGCCAGTACAGGCGCTATTAAACGTCCGCAGTCGTTAATGGTCTATTAGAATTTGTCGGAAGGCGTGAACTACATTGTAAACACGAATTAATCGAAGAGTTTCCACTAGGATAGCAGGAGGCTGGTAGAAGTTGGCCAAAGAAATACGAAGAAGGAAGCGACGTTTTCTCCTTCGAGGAAGGGTTAATTTTCGTCGATTTTGAAATAGGGTCGCAGGCCTTTCAGGCAGTTTCACGCTTGCCTTGCGCCCGACTGTTTTGCTAATAATTACAACCTCGAGATTCCCGTTTGTCAATGTACCTTGTGGAGAAAAAGTCATTTCTCCGGTTCCTTCAAGAAATTGGGTCACAAGGGGTTGCCACGCTATTGTGTCAATCGTGAACCACCGTGTTGGGTTCACCAAGCGGTGAAAGGGTTAACACTTGTCGAGACATGTGGTACCATTTCGATTAGGATACCAGAATGGTAGAGAAAGTCTCTCCGAGCGCTTAGACCTCGACTGCTATATATATATATTGTAACGTGGCGTTACAGGCTGGAGGGGGTACCACCTAGGAATGACCGAAAAATAAATAAATAGG
>JARQST010000527.1:1430861-1446274 GCA_030142225.1 Pachycephus smyrnensis | reverse complement strand
CCTGGCGGCCCTCTGAAAAATTAATTATAGCGGGTGGATCCGGGCAACCCGTTATAATATATATATATATATATATACATAAATGCGCAAAGATTATTCTTTAGAGAAAGATATAAAATGTCAGCATTTAATTTCGGTGAATTTTGAAATTCTTTCCTTTGTTAGAAAACTCTTTAATTTTTTATGAAAGCAACCGTTGGGAGTATGCACTACGTGCAGATTAGCTTGATGCAGTTTCTTAGTTCAGTTAAAACTGCAATTAAAGGCTGTATTCGTAAATTCTACGTATGTATATCTGAAACTGATTTTATTAATGCGTTGATGAAGGCAGTTGAAAAAAATATATAAAAGACGAAATACATCTGTATGTATAAGAACTAGGATTGTAGACGGTTATAGAAAGTTTTTCAAAGCAGGTTGAAAAGGTGTATTCACTACGTGGAAATATGGTGGTATTTCTTGTACACTGGAAGAGGGGATTTACCTGTCGTAAAAAAATTTCTGAATAAGTTTCCTTTCTTGGGTTGTAAAATTCTCAGGACAGCAGATGTACGCAAGAGCTTTGAGTATCGGGTTTTGAGTTATTGTACATATCTGTCGATATAAAGTGTCTGCTCGTGTCACGAGCGAGGTAACGTAATCCGTGTCATAAATTTTCAGTTCAAACTCTCTTTAACGATTTTGTCGATAATAAGGCACTTTGAGTAAACAAAAAACTGGGATTGCAGAGCGACGCAGAAGGTAATCGCGAAGCTTGGAAAATGGCGTAGAAAACTCGTTAACTTAAAGGCATGGAATTGTCCTGAGATATTCTTTGAAATTTCTAAGGAGGCTTATTACTCCCATTGTGCCAGAGGAAGTCGAGCATATACGGAAAGCAGGGATATATAGAAAAGTGGAGGTAGGGAATTTTGGAAAATTCCAATGCACTACTTATAGATCCCTGTCTCCAAAAGTCATTTGGTTTCTTATATTGGTTATAAATGCATAGAAATTGCATTGTGTCAGGTATACCCTATTGAATGAGTGTCAGGTGCAACACAAAAGTCAATGGCGAAGCCAGTTCACGGTTTCGAATTTCGAATAATTCTTCTTCGCTAGTTATATTTCTCTGGTATTGATGGGAATGAATTTTGGAACTTTTGGTGGTGCAGTTCTCACGCTCGAGGCACGTGACATTCCTGTAAAATTTTGTTAACTTCCCCTCGACGATTTTCTGTTTGGTGGCATGTGCCAGATGACACCGGAATGCGCGCCTCTCGGGCATATTGCAGGATTTCTCGTGGTACTGTGTTTTTTTCTTTTCCTCCCTTTTTTTTTTAACTACCCAGAAGGGTTTCACCTTTCGAGTCG
Source organism: Pachycephus smyrnensis (assembly GCA_030142225.1). Classification (NCBI taxonomy): domain Eukaryota; kingdom Metazoa; phylum Arthropoda; class Insecta; order Hymenoptera; family Cephidae; genus Pachycephus; species Pachycephus smyrnensis. The sequence goes on along the minus strand of JARQST010000527.1, from coordinate 1,444,921 downwards.
ACTCTTGTTGGGTTATGTTTCTCTGGTGCTCGTGAGAAGGAACTTTAACATTCGTGAATCGAATTCTCACGCTGGACGATTTGGTCTTCAGGTACGCCTGGCATTAGGGAACCGTTCTAAACGTTCTTTCCCATAGAAGGCTTTTAAGACAGATCATTTCCTAAGATGAAAATTTCATGGGTCAAGTCCGTGGGTATTATATTGGACTTTTGATTAAAAAATATTATCCCACGTCCAACTACTTCATTGAAATTTGAATTTGAATTTCGATTGTAGTAGAAAGCATCCATCCAGAAATACTAAATATGTTAGAAGATACTAAATATGTTAGAAGGTACTGAATGTATTTGTGCATATTTCGTAAAAAGAGCCTTTCTTTTCAAATTACTAGGTTTTTATTTTTCATACAAAAATTGATCATTTTCAAATTAAGATAAAATCCATGTCTGTAGATAAATTAAGTAATTCTTATGTTTTTGCCTTCAATCCAGTAACGATACCTATGTACATACATACATGCGCCTCCTAGTTACCACAAAAATGTCGCACGCATCCTTTTGAAAATATATCTTCACCACTCATGTTGTCCTGTGCGCGATGGAAAGAAAATTTTGTTTCTCCCAAAGCGTTTCTCACGGCCTGTGGGAATAGGACTGGAAGCAAGTCGAGTGTCCTGTAGTAATTTTCATAAAATTCCGCCAGAAAAAATTCCAGAGCCTAGTCAAATTTCTTTGGTCTCTCACCTGCCGTGTCCTTAGGAATGTCCATTATTATCCTTATATTAAACGATACCTGGCAGGTATCTTGAGAAGAAAAAAAGACCTACCGCGTATAGAAAATTTGAGGCCGAAGTCAATCTGGCTGGGAATTCGATGGGGCTGCTCGTTTCAAGAATAGACGTTGTTGCACGTGACTCCATGGAATTTTGAGAGTGAACGTTGATCCTTCGAGGATACATTATAGTAACGAACCGTCCCGTCCGATACTACCTGAAGACGGCGAGCGTGAGAACTCAACTTCGAAAGAAGGCTTTCGTTTCTCAGGGTTACCAAGTACCCAGCAACGCGGAGGAGATCATCGAGAAACGGAGAGAGGGTGCAATAAAGTAAGTTTCGAACACCCACAAATACAAAATACCATAGGTCACGTAATAATGAATCTTCCAAGCATAATTCACATTCCCAATTAAAAGACAGAAGTTGATAAACAATGCTTTCTTAAATGTTGCTCAATATTATTTTCTATGTCGCAATATGGAAATTTAATCAGAAAGACTTCACGAGGCTTATTGCAACGTGCTTAACGTATGTATATCATTTCTCCCATACACCCTGGTTCTTCTGTTCGCCATCAGAGAACTTCTTGAAGTCGAATGGTACCCTAGTAAGCATGAGAAGAAATTGTTCGTCATGGAAGCTTCGTTCTCACGGCCGACTCAGGGTAACAGCTTTCCCACGAAATCATGACCGCCACCCTGATGGTTAATCTTCGAAGGAAGAAAGACGGATACGTTAACCTCAAGGTCCCGTCTTTGAAGATCAGCGACAGAGGCTAGCGTCCTTTCTCAGAAATTCGAGGACGTTGTTAAGGCATCGAATTTTCATTATTCCGCCCAAAAACTGTTCCTCTACGGGAGAATAACATTCCTAGAAAATACTGAACGGACCGTAAAGTACGAAAATCATTAGAGGTTGTGGATTCTTGAGGTGGGTCGAATTTCAACGACATTCCCGCTGTGGGATGATCGGTTAGATAATATGGCGTCTGTTTGGAAATTCCTTTACGCATGAAAGGTCGTTTTTTCTTCGACAGAAATTTGCCCTACCACAAGCTTCAAGTCTATCGGGAGGAAGACGATATCTACCTGAAGACGAGCGTGAGAACGATTCTTGCCAACGGTCAAATTTATGGTGTTTTGTATTAGGGATGCAGATACGTGCAAGAACTAATACGAAGATGAAGAAAGCGAAAATCTTATGGTGACATCACATTTTTTTTACTGCGTTGCAAAATTTATTAAATTACTACATTAATTCTTGTTTGATAAACAGTATAAAATAAACGATTTCGAAACACTTTTATTCGCAGTTAAGCGAGGTTATATATACTTCAATGTCTTATTTATAGTACTTTTCAAACATGGCGTGCACGATTCTAAAGATTTTACAGGGAAAGAATTTCAAGTTATGAGGTCACCAAAAAGGCCTTGAGCATTAGGGTAGCATGAATCACCAAGAGGCCAAATGTGTCTGAAAAAAGAGCAGTTTGAAATAATACATAAAAATTCTTAATTGCGGTCATTTGTTCAACACGTGCAGGAGAATGCATACATAAATAACATCCGAGAACGTAATGCGGTTCAGGTCAAGCGTGAAATTTGAGCTTAAAGCGTGACCGAGGAATTAGGAGAGTAGAAATTCGAACTGGATTTAAAACCACCCCCGCAATGGTAATGTTTCTAGCCAGGCGTGTTCGTGATTTGCTGCAGTGGCACAAACTGTGCGTGAAATTTCGTCTTGCGGCGTGACTCGAGCATTAGGGTGCCAGGAAGTTAGCGACATATGCAAATTCGACGTCACTTCATTAGCTAGAAATACAGCCAAGGAATGCATTGATAAATCAACAAAACTCTCTTGAATATGTGCATACAAATTACCTGAACTATAACCTAGTGACAAAGTAAACCTACATTAACCAGAAACATAAATATGACAATTGCGCAATACAAAAAATTCAAAAATTTTTTTTTCCTGAGGACAATCGCGTTATGATGTGTTCAATAAATGTGTGGATATTCCAATAATAGAAGAAGGAGCTGGTGTGTTGCCAGCGTGACGTTTTCACTAGGAGATCAGAAGTAGTTCGACGGTATGTAATGGCTCCAGTCTGACGACTAAGCCGAATTTCCATGAAAAATTTCTCGTACGTAGAACGATGGGCCATAGCTCAGAGCCCTAGGGGAATATGCTGAATAGAAATCCCTAATTAGTGGCTAGGGTAGTATGCCAGAGACGGAAGTGTTCTGATATGTCGGTAGGTGGCTGTGAACTTGCGTTCATACCTACACTAAATTATAGTGTCGTTTGTACCGAAAGTGTTGGCATGCGTGAGGGAGGCTCGTGGGTGTCTAATCAAAAGTGTCAGTAGGTCTCAGAATAATTTAATAGACCTGGTCCATTTAGGTACTAGGGTACTATACTGATTTGAAGCTGGTGACTTTCGTTTTAGGGTAGCAACTATGTGCTGTCTAACTACGGCACGTGCTGAACAGGCAGGGTAAAGGAGCGTGAATAAGTCATTAGGGTAGGTAAATGGTATCCTACGGAAAAGGGTTGTATTCTAAACTGACTGGTCTACTTTGGTATCAGGGAAGTATGATGGTATAGAGGGTGAGGATATTAAGGGTAGTCCTTTCATAGAGGAACTCAAGTACTGCAGACAGACAAAACCTATGCGGTTAATCCATCGATAGGGAATAGGGTTAACCGTTAAGGGTAGTTGGATCCGTTGAGGTTTCTATGAATGGAGTGAACTATTTAATTACCAGGAGCATATATGTATTAGAAGGTTACCCTGTATACCAAAGGGGTTGGTGGATTCAATCCCCATAATGCAGAAGAGTCTGAAATTTCCACTTGAGAGCATGAGAATGAAAAGTTCAGGGTGAGATTGAACTTGGGGGAAAAAAGAGGCCTTCAGCGTGACCTTTTATAACAGAGTTACATCAGTCGTAGGAGCCTTACTAAATGCTACCACCCTCTATCAGTACAATAGAGCTCAAGGGGTGATATCGATCTACTCGACTACCCTACCGGTGTAACCATATAGGAGTCTTTCAATTTTATAGCGCAATTTTCATTTGGTTTCACATACGGAATTGATTGTAGTCTAATTAGTACTCATAGCTACACGTCTGTACACATTGTGTGAAAATACTTATAGAACAAAACTGATAATATCCTTATAAATAGTTGCTGATGTAGCATTACAAAAATAATTCAATGTTGGAAATTTGGTATAATCGTATCAGTGACTGAAATGCTGAATTTTTTCTCTACGGCTACTGAATTAATTATTTCATTCTCATGGAAATTGTCACTTGAAAAATTCGTTAAATTCCATTTTCCCACAGGCAAGCGCCGCAAGAAATATCTGAGACGTATAACGGTTAGTTCACATGTCAAAGGCTCACATGGTTCTTTACGCGAGTCGAGAGGCATGCGTGAGAACATGTGGCTTGGGGACACGTTACCCTCCACATATGAAGCAGAGGAGCAGGAAGTACGAAGAGGATACCGCGGTTCTGATATCCCCTCGTGGAGGGTGGTGGAGAGTGGATGGTAGACAGTTAGAACGGTCTTTGTCGATTAAGGTCGAACCTATCAGCGGCCTTTCCTACGTGAGAAAGGGTTAAAGTTTCTAACACGCTGAGAACTCGGAGTATCAGGATAGCAGAGTGGAGAAGGGCTGATATTTTTGGTACTAAGGGAAAAGAGTATGAACGTCGAAGGCACCGAAGTACCTGAGAAACCCACCAAGAATAACGGTGTAAAGTACCTTGAACGGCAACACCATAATGATTTTACATATTCCCCATAACGATGGCTAAATGACAATTTCCTTCTGTCTAAAATTACACGGTCTTCTGAGTCAATACGGAAAGTAAATTCAAGCGACAGTTCCCCTGCGCAATCAAGTGAAGTATTACGTCAAATACTACGAAACAGTTCAAGATACCGTCTGTATGATTAGAAGAGCATAAAGGAGTCGAGGCCCAAAGGGGTTCAAAGTGCTCTAGAAAGCTACCAGGGTAGTAAGCCTTTCAGGAGTTAGGGGTTGTAATTAGTGAAGGGTGGAAGAAAGAAAAACAGAGTGAACGATACATATACACGTGCTAGTTGATTCTAGATACTCTCAAAGGGTTAATATAACAAAAGTTCGTGTCTTAACTGACTAGGACACTATGACTGAATGGAAGGTCTTCCTTAAGGGGATTAGGAAGGATGTGAACATATCGTTACATCCTATAGCGTCCGATAAAAAGTCTGCATACAATAGAAACTCAATTCAAAGGGTTCAAGTCGCAACAAAAGACTTTGGATACAACCATTAGGGTATTATAATCGTAAAACTACTTAATCCTTTCTTTTCATTTACTAATCGTGCGTGCTATATGGATCTAAATGGAACTCGAGGAAACCATTACTGGTGGTGGTAAATTCATCAAAGGAATTTGTAAGCGTTCCTATTATGTCTGTAAATATATCTGTCATACAGTAATTGGTGTTCAATATCCTGCAAAGCCATATCATGATAATTCATATTATTATACATTTACGTTGTAGCGCTCAAGAAATACGTGGAAGATTCACTAATAAAAATGTTAACTGTTTGTCTTTAATGATAACCTAATACGGGAGAGTGACTGAAGTACTGAACAAAAGCTTGTGGTCTCAAGCATTAGGGTAGCAGAAGGTACAGAGGGGTTACGAATATTTTCAAAGGACCAAGAGACCCTTTTTCAACTAATATGACTGGCTCTATGGAAAGGGACGTGGTACCGCTAATATTACTTTCAGTCAATACACTTCTTTAATTGGTCCTGCTGCTAATTAGATGGCATAATTAGTCTTCAAGGAAAGGTTGAAAAATTTGAGTGGAGTCGTACTAGTTAAATATCCGGGTAGTATGACTGGCGAAGGACTGGGCCTATGGTCACCCTTAAATTTTTCACGAGCGAGATCTAAACTCCACGCCCACTCGACGATAAATGATAGCTTGGCGGCTCTGCGCTCTACGCATAATTTGATAAATTTAGTTACCAGGCTGATATACCGTCGTAGAGCTAGAAACTTTTAACTAGGCAAATATATTCTAATTAAATCAAATTAGATTCACCCCATCCTAGAACGCTGGTAGGGGGTACGTACGTTCCTGGGCACTCGACCGCTTTGCGTGGACTGTACAATTTCATTCCTTTTTCTTTCACTGCCCTTACTTCCACCACTTTATCGTGCAATGCATAGAAACTCGGTACTCGAGCTATATTGGGTTGTGTAATATATTTGGTAGTATTTCGGGAAGTATATTTTAGAATTACAAACTAAATGGGAAAAGTAGCACCATTTCCACGTGATATCCTAGAAGCGATATAGAATTTTTTTCCAGGTACCCTTGTAACTTGCATGTCCCATGAACGCTTATTCAGATCCATTTTACAGAATAAAAATATGTACCGTGTCTTCGTTAAGGATGCCACAGTCACTTTGGAGCTTACCTGGGTAAAGCTGTAAATGGTAGCTCACACGGAGGGTTGGTTGTTGCTATGGGAAACGGTAGAGAAACACCATGAACGTAGCCATACTTGTCAGGATAGTATAAATGGAGAAGAAGTTGGCTACGGGGCCCTATAGCTTTTTTTCCCGACTACGCTAAAATGACCATGTTCCATGCCTGCAACGCGGGTGGAAAGTAGCCAATTCTTAACCAGCGGGAAAAAAAGTGATTTTGCGGGCAAAAAAATAAATTTTGCGGGCAGAAAAGTAAATTTGCGGGCAAAAATAAAAGCGGTGTGCAATTCCGAGTGACGTTGCAGGCATAAAAATATGGTCATTTTTTTAACGTAACCGGAAAAAAAGTATAATACGCTACACGGGAGGGAAGTGGCTTTTCATCTCGTGTGATTTCAGCCCTCGCTTCGCTCGGGCAGCAAACTTCACACTCGGCGAAAAACACGCACTTCCCTCCGTTGTAGCATAATGTACTATTTCTTTCAGGCAAGGATCGATGGCGGAATCACCAGAGGAATTTTTCATTTTTATTTTCCTGCCAATAGAACGTCTAGCCAATAAATCTTTTAGACACCGGTTTTATTACTGTGCTTCTCGTCGAAACTAATGAGATGGATTAACGTCTTGGACTGTATTAGGGTATTAGAATAAGGTTGTAGGTTTTTAAGAAAACTACCCTCTTATGTTGAATGCAATTGCATTGCAGTTACATTTACGTATGCCATACAGAATAAATTCGTATTGTGAGTGAACGAAGTTTTTCCTGTGCGAAAAGTCAATTTTCATTTTCCAGGCGGCTTACTAGGAAAGTAGAAAGGAAATGCAGTATGATTTTTCTGGAAAAGTGAATCGTTCCGATGCACCAATGTAATCGATTGCACTTTTTGAATATTTTGATTAGGACGTCAGACAAAGATAGGAAGTAATAGGAAGTATTTCTGAAAATTTTCCGATAATTAAGTAAATTGAAATTTGCTAAAAGTCAATTTTCGCGTATTATTAAGCAGGGGTGTATAACCGTTGAGCCAGTGAAAAATATTTGGAAATGGGGTAAAACGCGATATTACGAGCCTTTGTCTCGTTTTCAAAGCGTTGCTGTTTACCGCACAATGGAAACCAATCCTAATGGCAATTTGCAGCCAAACTTAATCGTTCGGCCTTTTCGGAAAGGAATGATGAATGGCGTTGGTAATTTCGTTGGAGGTGTTTAAAACCCATACCCCGCAGCGAGCTAATTATCCCCGAGATTCCTCGCACTGCTCGTCGGTAAACTACATAATAGGCATGTCAATTATCCTCGGTTTTACTACCAGGGTCATAGAGAAATATCGGAGCTAGAATTCTTTAAAAATTTTACCAATTCCTCCGCCATTACAATGTGATGGAATTTTTCAAAAGCTTCACCCATAAGAGGCTTCTTAATGACGTGTAAAATTAAATTGAGTTTGTCAATACTTATATACGTTCTTCGGTACACAATGGAAAAAAAATTCGTTTCAAAAGTCATCCTACCAGGATTGTATAAGAGTTTTAGGAAAAATAGTCAAGGACCTTGAAAAGTCTTCACGAAGATTCAACGGAATTTCGTGACTTTTGTATACTTTTGGAGAAGGAGTCAAGAAGTGCTAGGATGTAAATCATATTTGCATTAGTTCTATTGCGTACAGATATTGGAAAAAAAGTCCACAATCTGGGTCAAACGTCACAGAGATTTAGAAGTATGATACGAGTGGAAGAGGAAGATTTAAAAAATATTTGTTCAAGCAAAAAAAAGTATTTGAAGACCAATTACAGAGACTTTTCTCATCAGGGAACTAGAAAATTTCAGTAGGTACTTTTTCTTAAGTGTTTTTCGACTCGCTAAAAGGATCCCTTGAGACCACCTCCCACAAAGGCTTTTCTATTTTAAAGCCCCATAAGGGCTCGTACAGTCCTACCAATAGAATTCTGTCAAATGATAAACGCCAATGGTGGATTCCATCCCTTCAGTGATATTGAATGCGTTTCTTGCATTTGAAATTCTCTATTCTATTACTACCTGCGACAGAAAGTTTTACGGACGTTTTTGCACGCATTAACATAGGATTGCGAATGTGCTGTAAGAGACATCAAAATGTTATTCTCCAATCCAACGGAACAGGATAAAAATGTATAATGCAGCTTTACGACTCACGAAGCCACGCCTCCTTCGAAAGACCCCATAATATATTTTCCCATGAAGATCTCTCCCCAACATTCCAGCCAATGAAAAACTTGACGTCGTGCATCCGTGGGGGACTAAGTGAGCTGCTCTTTCTCACGGTTTACCACTCTTTCTTTCGCATACGAAACTTATAAGAGACGGTGTTAGCTGGACGAGACATCAGTCGCCATGCAACTCTTATGGCGTATAGAAGTATATGGACTAGTGTGCTCTATGCATTGACTGGATAGTTGAGTGCATAGTTTATAAAGTTTAATTAAAATTATCCGAGGAATAGTTACAGTTTTACTAAATGCACTTACTGGCCTACGTTATGTGTAATAAAGTATATTAAAACTGTGAAAATAGATATTAAATTTTTGTATTTTTTTGACATTTTTTTTCATATGGTTTTTACGTCGGTTCATTTATTCTAATCTGCTTTGAGTACGATTTAATCGATATCTATAAAATGAAATTTATCACTCACCGGTTGGGTGATTGGCCTGTAGATTATAGTCATCGACCTGGAGAGTGCTGTTTGCTCCGTTTCTGGTAAATCGAATTACATGGTATTGATTGTCGTTTACCTTGACACCAACCTCGCCAATTGGATGATCATTCGTGCCCATGTTATAAACAGCGAACACGTTTCCTTCCACCTGTAAAATGATAATTGTTCATTGTCGTGGTATTCTTTATGATGAATTGATGAAAATAGTACAAAAAAAGTCTGTTAGCTGCCGGAGTCCGATACAGTTTTATAATACGTGTTTACAATCGCGCTTTACAACTAATTTAATGCAATCGTAAAGAATAATAATATTCTGAGAGATTCTTGTATGCGTATTAAAATTTATTCGTGGGCAAATTCCTTCCTTAATAAGAAGATCGTTAAGGTCTTAATCGAATGAGATCGGAATAATTTTCGGACAGTTCTGTTAACTAGATTTAGGTGAATCGTCAAAACAAATGATCTCGTAATTTCATTCATTGTGCTGATTCACGAGCAAAGGGTCGCTTAGGGTGTAACCAGATTAGTCCCGGCTGTTAAAACGATTTTCCGAAAGGAATGCTGAGTGAAATAATAACATTCACGTGGTCCGCCCTCTACGTGTACGCGAGATAATTTTTGTGAAAGTTATCCCAAGGATGACGTTGGAGATCGAGAAGAATTTACACGATTGCAGAATGAAGATTCTTTACATAGTTGAGACAGATTCTTTTGACGTGAAACATTTTGTGTTTCATTACATTTTTTAAACAAGACTTGATTACGTCATTAACATGAGACTGCTATTTTTTAAGTTAAGATTGATATCGTGTTGATGATAGGAAATTGTAAAAAAACAGTCTTTAATTTCTTATTTTGTATGCGTCAAGATCTGTAATTGTATACCATAAAAATGTTGTATATTCAAAGCGCTTGCTTTTGGATTAAAGAGTAATTGAATTTTCAATGTACTGGAAGAATAACGGATCATAAAAGCAATTCTGTGAAACTTGGACAATCACGATTTTATCGGTAATTGCGAAAGCAATTTTTTTTCATTTATTCTCTTGCAGTGTATGGAAGCATAATAAATTCAGGTTTTCTCTTTAGTCCGGATACATATACAAGTTAAAATTACGTACTTTGAAGTTCCCTGCAATTTCCTCTAAATAACGAGTTGCATCTCGAGTTTCGCAGAAGTCATAATTTTGTTTCGTTCGTCATAAGTATACACATTCTTAAAGAAATTCGAGAAAAATCCAGATTCCTCAAAGTTTCTTCAGAAAGAATTATATAAGCAAGTCGAAATAGAAATTCTCGCTAAATCTCAGTCTACTGCTATGACTCACTATTATAAAATCCGATCATTCTGCACAAACAAAACACCTCTCTATTCAAAGCATACTTGTTTGACCTCAATAACTCGGACAGCTTGTACAAACATCGAATCTCACTTGAGAAAATGATAGTCAAAATAAAAATTGGCAAATCTATTACCTCTGTGTGAATTAAATTAAAATAGATATCATCTAACTTAATATTTTACACCTATTGTCATAAGCTCCAACAAATTTTTGCGTCATAAACGTTAGAAAGAACTATCCACAAATTTACTAACAATTTCAATTTCCAAGTAATCGTTGCTCGAGGCCGATTCTATTCGAAGTAGTACAGCATCACTAACAGCTGTGACGATACCCATAGCCACTGTATCCTTCTTCATTTCCGGTCGTCGATCAGGTGGAAAGGTGTACGTGATAAGTCCTCTTCCAGGACCAAACTCATAGGCTGTAGCTTCTGCAAGGGAAAGATTAGCAATTAGTTCAGTTTCGAAATTCAAGCAACAGTTGAAAGGTCAAATGAAAGATGGCATTGCTTGTCTACTATTTGCAAGAATTCATACATACCATCTTTACATGTAGGTCCAGTGAAACTGGTCATGTCGCAGTCGCATGTATAACTCTTCCATTGCTGTACACAAGTACCATGGTTGGAGCAGACGTCGTGAGTACATTTTTTGCCAGGATGAAGATTCGTGTAAGCGTCGCAACCGGATTCCACTTGAGAGCTAGGAACAACGGCGTCGGATTTTAAATCAGGACTTTCACCACTGAGATCCAAAGACGCCAGGCATCCCTCGAATCCATGTCGGCTGAGTATGTGCTTCGGCAATTGAGCGTACTGTGCTTTTTCCACACCACCTGAAATTCCAAGAAGACTTTAAGTGTTTCTTCGAGGGAGAGAAACGAAAAGGAGATAAAAAGAAAGTGGAAAATTGACAAAACCCATTTTCTGTAACGCTGAGATGGAAAGTTTACGTCGTATTTCCTAAGAAAGCAGCCATGAGTCTCTGGATGATAGGCACCTAAATCCTTAGTATTCAGATATTTAACTTTGGTAAATTGAATCGCGGCACCTCGACGCATCATTCGATTATGAAAATGTGCCTTTCATACTTGAACGTAGAGGAATATCTATATCATCGTATAAATCAATCCAGCCATGCTGGAAAAACAAGTCGAAAATTATTTTCGCGTTCCATTCGGAATTTTTACTCGCATGAGCTGATGCGTGCTCGGCTGAAATGAAGCGCTTGCCACTTGATCCCGCAGTAATATTTTCAACTGTCATTGGCTACGAATGGGTGCCGGAGCGTGTGAGAGGATTGGTAAATCCACGTAAAAGGGAAACATAGGTTTATAAAATGCCTTCACACGTGCTGATCAAAACCGAGCCAATGATTTATCATATCGAATAGTTCTCAGCCGGCCTAGAAAAAATTGGTGATATTCATATTATTCAGTTCTTTCATTAAGAACTTGCTAAAGTCACATCAATGAAGCAAATTGGAAGTATCGATGATATAAATTCTATTGTTGAACGAATCTCTGTAAAAGAAATTTTATTTGATTTTTTTAGCTCAAGAACGACGATCATTATATTCATCGTTCTCATGAAAGCTTATACTACCGGTCTACTGTTCGTCAAAATAAATTTTTACTTTTAGATATGAAGTAGAAAAACATGAAAAGTCCGGAAAAAACTCTGTAGATAATTTCTATTGAAATTAAAATCCTCTTGAGATATACAATCAAAGTAACATCCAATTAAGGATCCTTTATAAGCAGATTATTTTATCTCGCGTGTCTTTTGATCTTGCAAAGTACTTTTCCATATTCATAAAAATACTTGTCCACGTCCCTTAGAAATTGCAATGAAGAATATCATACAACGTAATAAATTCAAGTACGATCGCTACAATATAACGATCTACTGATTTAAAAGTACAAGGGCTTCGTTATTTTATTCATACCGAATTTCACGCAAGACCTACTGATTCCTCAAGGTCCCAAATATAAAGAACGCCGATGACTTCATAAATAATATTTTGCGGTCTCGACAAAACCCCCGTTCTTCACGTTCTGCGTCAGTCACGTGGAAAAACAACTGCTCCAAAAACTTCAGACTCGTAGCGCCCACTCTCTTTTCCTTCTCATTCCCATATAACCAAGTTCTACCCTAGCTCGGAACTCCTAACGAAACTCCCCAGGGTGCCGAAGGAAGTTAGACCAGCGAGGCCTAAATGAATTGTAGCAATCAACGTCGTCGACGATCAGCCAAGTGTGTAACGATCGAACGCCCCGTATATCGCCGATGATAAATCATCCCTAAGCATTATTGTGGTTAGCGTAAACGAACCGTAGATACAATCAAAGAAGATGGCATTCATCAGAAATCGTTCAAATGAAATCAAACTTGATCGGATCAACTTTTGAGACTTGTTCTAAATCAATCTTTTAACAAAGGCACGTAGAGAGGTACCAAACTTTCCATCCCGTAAAAAAAAAATTAATAAAACTACAATCTTCACGAGTTTTCATCTGTAGTCTTCTGCCCATCGACTTATCAGAGCCTTTTACACATTTTGTAGACTCACTGATCAGACTCTCAGGCTTATACCTACCAATATAAAGAATTCCATCCAAATCCAGATTCTCGTTGCTACCCAAACTGTTGACAGCCGCCACATGGTCGTCGACTGCGAGGGTGTGCCTTTTGGGAGCCGGTCGACCTATGCTCACCGCGTGCCACTTGCCGTCGTTCAACCTCGACCTCGAAGTGTCTCTTACTCTCACGGGACCATCCCCAAGGTCGAATACGTAGTGTACGTGTCCATTGACCAATTCCACGGCTATGAAGTCTCTCTCCCTTCCAGCATTGTAAAGCAGCAAGCCATTTGCCTCACGTGTCTTGAACTGTAATCCATCAGACAAATTTGTTAATCGATCGATGCACTAAGGCTTATTCATGCGCCTATTACCTAACCTAGATGACGTACAGTGGCCCTGCAGAGTAGAATAGCTTTAGTGTAGCGATGAAGCAACGATTTATCGTTATCTGAACGTAAACCCGTACTGAATAGAGAACAGGTTGTAGTAATCTCATGAAATCTGATAGTATAGGTACTAACAGGCACATGAACAGTATCGATATTAGAATTGAACAGTTATAATATTGAACATACAGAGACAGAATTTTATGTATATTTTGAAGCATGTGGATCTTGCGGGTTTCCCATCTGTATTATCCTTTCATATTCATTTTCTTTTCTTCCATCAGAGCTTGAAGAATTCAAGCGAGAGGTATGTATATATCAGGACTGTTAAGGATAGCAGGTGAACTTTAAGTAAAGTAGATGGTGTACCCCGCTATTTAGCATTCTGCTGCTAGGAGGATCGTCCTCTTTTTCTCCCCTTATTTTCACAGAATAAATTACGCTAAATTATTCGTTTGACTTTCCACGATCCTGCAATCGCGCACAACTTTTCCATCTTCCCTTGGAAACCGAGGACAGAGGACTCGTGGATCTTCGTGAACGACGCGTTTTCACAGCTTATGCGTACTTTGGCCTTCCTGCCTGTATTGCTGACGCGTCCGAGAATATACGCAGAAAGAGAGAAAGAGAGAAAGAGAGAAAGAGAGAAAGAGAGAAAGAGAGAAAGAGAGAAAGAGAGAAAGAGAGAAAGAGAGAAAGAGAGAAAGAGAGAAAGAGAGAAAGAGAGAAAGAGAGAAAGAGAGAAAGAGAGAAAGAGAG
>JARQST010000527.1:1374730-1430761 GCA_030142225.1 Pachycephus smyrnensis | reverse complement strand
AGAAAGAGAGAAAGAGAGAAAGAGAGAAAGAGAGAAAGAGAGAAAGAGAGAAAGAGAGAAAGAGAGAAAGAGAGAGAAAGAAAGAGAGAGAAATTCTTGCATCAGAATCTCCTTTGCCCACGACTTATTCGCTTTAACGAATGATGAAAGGATTCGACGGACTGTGATAAGATAGGTACCTACCTTCTTACTTACCTACTTGCCTATATCTACATACCTACACCGTAACCACTTGCGTATTATTAGGTACAGCGCTCAAGTAGCGAATTTAAATTGCGTAACGTCTCTGCTTAATTTTAAGCGTATTTCATGAAGTCACCACCCAGCTAGCACTTAAGTCCTTCAATTAGTATCGCAGTGTTCATTCGCGAGGATCCCGGAAGACTTTGAGAAATTCTCAACCCTTCTGCGCGCAAACCTTTTATCTGTCTGTTCATAGAAAGTTTTATTTCTCACGTTAAAAAATGTTCCACGAGTTTCGCTTTATTCAGTGTAAACTAATTTTTTGCGTGTAACCTCTGACCTGCGCTTATATCAAGTTAATTAGGAGGTGTTACCGAAAAATTCGATTCTTCGCTCTCCATTAGCTACTAATTTTCTCGCCATTGACTACTAATTTTCTCGCGCACCCGGATTTTGTTGATCCAAATTTGTCGACGTTCAATTACACGGTTACTGTCAACCGTTTCGAGATGGGTATTTCGCGTGAGGCGAATTTTCAAATCCCATTCGTTGCGAATTTATATCTCGCGATTTACTGGACATTTTTCTACTGACCATTCCGTACCAATACCACGTACCAATAACCCTGCAGGAAATAACCTCTATTTCAGTTTGCCAGGCTACATTCCCTGAGTGGCCTTTAAGGCCCATAACAAGTACGTAAATTACTATTACTATACCTACTGAAATTATATTAGGTCCATTGTTTAGACCAAATAGATACAATGCGAACCGTTACGTTTCCAAATGTCGAAATATCGTTCGTTTACCCACGTTAATAGGCTAGAGCTATTAAACGCGTAATAGTCAATATGGCCAGTGCTTATAGACGTAATGTCTGTCGTAACGAGTACTTCTACGAGATTTTCATGTGTAAATGGACCGTACGAGAATTCGGTATTTTGCACACGTGCAGATGGTTTTACTTCATCTCGTAAATTACGCCAATTTTATCACGTATACAGATATTCACATTATAAAAGGGTTGTTTCAGCAATCAGGTATTATTAGATATAGATTTTTACCTGAAAATAGATGTTCGTCTCGACATAAGCTTTCAGTACTGGCAACCCAACGAAAGTGTGCTTTGACGTGAAGGTCACTGGATGATGAACTGGATGATTCCTCTTGCCAAATTTCCCGGTCACCCTGATGATCGGCGTTACACCCTGATGTGAACCTTGATGGGAACCAGCACTTCTTGCGATTTCTAAATACGGGTATCCGTTAAACCAGACTTGCTGAAGTTGACCGACGAAATGCGGGACGTCTTCGCCAGAGTGCAGATATCCACCCACGTGAAGAGTGCGGAATTCGAGTATGCTTTGTTTTCCAAGAAGAGTTTCAGCTGAAAAAAACAATAGTGGATGATAAAATAAAAAAATGCATTCTCGTTAAACGTCACTGTGACAATCTCTATGAAAATTTTGACGTTGATATTCACTTTTGATATGTCCATACAGCTTCAAATATATTTGCATACGTACTAGGTAAACTAAATATATTGGTTTTTCAGTTCTTGTCGAAATGAAAAAAAAATTGACTATTTGTCAAGTATCGATGAATTTATTTCGAAATGTCAATAGGAATCTAATAACTCTGTCATTTATTAAACGCGAATCTATAACGCATCATTTAATCAAATAGCATTACACCTACGACACAGAATCATTTACCCCCTGAGAATGAATTGGTTGCGTCACCTGAAATCTTTACCATACATTTTCAAATCAGCAGGGAATGACTTTGCAAGTAGCTCGCACTTTGATCTCAATTTACGATCAAATTAAACGTCGTTTGATTGGCCTGCGATTGACCCTATGAGCAAGGTAGTCAAGGCGAACCTTACCGTATCACAGTCTGCTGCCTACCTCTGTAATTTTCGAGCACACGGACGGCCATGTTTGCAACGCGTCAACAAACCTGGCTGTAATGTATTTCTGATAGATGTTGAAGAATCGTCCGGCTAACGAGAGGAAATTGAATTCCCGATTAAATCCTAATCGAATGACGGTACACAAAGCGAAACGAGGAAACAAAACACAATAATTCATTTAATTATTTCTGCGATATTAGTGTACAATTTTTTTTTCAAGAGTAGTTCATTCGTACGCATCTAATATAACTTTATAGGAAAGCTTCGATTGTTCATGATCGATTGACATGTCTATATTCACGTTTGCGTATATAGGGCTAAGGATCGAATAAGGGGTGGTCTGGCAATTTAGGGTATTGCTACCTAACTCAATATTGGCGGTACTCGCCATCCGTTTATAGGACGATCGGAGGATGGAGGCGTTTCATAGGGGTTGACGGACGACGATACCCTCGTTGTTATACGCAGTTGATTGGCAAACCAAGCGTATATCGATTATATTATGGATATTGAAACTGTTATGATGCACTCACTAACTCTCTTGCTTTATCACAGTACTCTTCATTTCGTCTATGACTATTCACCATTGGTGATTGCGTATAATGGAATTTATTTTATTACTCCAACGCATTTTTTATCTCAGGTGTACACTGCACTTATGACGGAATTCATGCAAATTACATTGACATTCTTGAAACTTCATTAGATTCCAAGACTCATCGGGAAGCGACCCTTTTGTTCTCACAAAAAGCTAAAAGAGGATTCTAGAGACATAGAAGGCATAGACGTATAGTATCTAGACAGATAGGGCGATTAAGGTGGAAAAGGGTAGAATATTTGATTTACGACTTTGTCAGGGACAATTGCATTTTTCATTCGCTTCCTTGAACTCTGCTATATACCTTCAATTTTTCTTCTTCGGTGACGACGTCACAGAAGATCGTTTGGGATTTTTAGTATCTGTGGTATTACGATTTTAGGACATTTTTTATTATTATAACATGCGAAGGGAGGTGTATATAACTAATATATAGGTAAATACTCATGGTTTCCGGATGGATACCGCGTCTGTGTTCAGCTTTGTGCCGACGTTTCGCAAACGTTTCAGTCTGCATCATCAGGGCTAGGAGGCTCCGATACAGTATCGGAGCCTAAAAACTAAAAACTCTAATATATAGGTATGTTCTGAAAAATTCTATCGACTAATATTGAAGCATACCATATAGGGTACTTGTACTAGAAGAATGAAATAAAAGCGTTAATGTCAGCTGATAAGTTATTTTTGGATCACACCGTATATAAGCGTAAGGATAAAGGATTCGTTAAGGTTACGAATTGTCAAAATCAAAAATGTTCCTCTATCCTCTTATTGAGATATCTTTCGGAACGTGGGGGTGTCAAGGGAGGTTATAAGCCGAGCGGATACGAATGGTAAAGAGCACGTGGAACGAACAAATGCAATTTATATGATAAATGGACGTAAATCTAAATCCAATAAAGTAAAGCGTAATGGGGTACGGTCTGCCATTCTGACGGTTATTTCTGCAATGTATTGGTTATTGGTTATAGACAGCGCGAAATCCGGTATGGTTACACCCAGAGCGTACATATGTATTAATACGCGAGGTTTATAAGGGACTGAATGCTCCACCGAGAGTTTATGCCGTCGTATATTTTTCCATTTTGTTTTTTCATACGACGATACCTCCTACGGAAACCCTGTAATTTTGCGCATCCGCCCAACCCGACGTATCTAGCAGCAATGATTTTTCTTTATATCGCATATCGGAGGATCATATAGTGTTCACGGAATAAGAAATTGAATTGGGTTCTGTTTGAATTTCAAAAACTATAAATATCCAGTATCTTATTCACGCCCATTTTTGTGCTCAGAAGTCTGTATGACGATGAAAAAAATCTGTTAAAATTCAAGAAGAGGCTTAGCCGATAAATGATATTGGAAAAATTGGAAACATCTAGTGAACACAAAAGAGCAGCGATTGCTTTGAGCAAGATGATTTATGAATATATAAATCATAGAAATTCTATATGAATACTTTTTTTACGTAGTTACGTTTAAGAAATAATTGGTAGGGATGATTAAATCGGGAGTCTCTGTAGTATTTGTATGTACGTATATAGGTACCTATATTGATTTGCATGATTTGCCGATAGGCTCTGATAAATGGCGACGGTCAGAGGTTGCTCCGTGTGGAATGCACTTTTCACCCTGGGCGTCGAGCCGATAAAAATGCATTTGCATAAATGCAATTATTATCGGACCGAGAGGCGATTCTCTGGGAATTCGTTCGAGTGAGAAGGGGCGTCGGAACGATAGAGAGAAACAGAGAGAGACGCCATTGCGGATGAAGAGGAAACGTAGAGAATACGTGAGAAAAAAAAGAAAATTAAAAATGGACACGCCAGGAAGTAGGTAAAAGCGCGAACGAGACTGTCTGGATAAATTACAAATTTAAAAGGGAATTACACATTTTAAATCCGAGGAGTCCACTAAGTTTTAAATCGCGCCATTTGCATTCCAGCCGATTTCTTCAATCGGCTGCCTTGCTATGAATGCTAAATGAAATTTCCTATGTCGAGTTGCACTCGAAAATGGCTGCCGCTACGTGGAGCACTCCGTACCTGCGACGCAGGCACGTAAACTGTAATGGCTGAACGTCGACGATGTCAAATTTAAGAGTGAAACATTCTCCCAGGTTTTGTCGAGGGAAATTCATTTCTTGTTTTCCTTATTCTTTCCAATTCTCCTGACCTCTTTTCTCGATTCTCACGATTTTCTATGAAAAATTAAAAAAAAAAGAAAAATGCACGGAAGTCAATGCGACAAAGATTCTTACTGTATGTTCGACATAGCATCCTTTATATTTCCGTTCGGTTGCAAATAAGTGCAAAACTGGAATAATAAGTTTCCAGGTAAAAATTGTGCTTTTCTGAAAACTCCACAGTAGAAGTTTCTATATCGACCGAGCGAGCATTTGTAAGGGGCCATTCACCCATCTCTCACGCTGTTCCGTAATGGCGCAAGTAGGCGAAATTTCAATCTCAAAGTCGTTGCAGTGCCTATACGTAGAGGGTATACATCCCTTACCAAGCTATCTCGGAAACCAGAAAACCAGCTGTAAGAGGATCTTAAAAGTTGGATAGGTGAAAAATGACTGGGGTAATATTTTGGTTGAAATTTCTCTCTTTTTTTTAATATCCACCACCCCTTCCACCTTTCACGGCACCATAAACGCACCGCACAGTCAAACTTTTCCAAAAGTTTCCACTAATAATTTATAGCATTCCAACTAAGTTTCCACTATACAAACCGCTTCGTTAGAATCTCTACCAACGGCGTATTTCGCCTCATTAATTCGTTATCTTAATCAGGAAATTAACAGTGCACGATTAGCTATTCGATTTTCATCCGGCAGACGTATAGGAGTTACAGTATCTTGAACGACGGAGAATTAAAAGTCTCCAGCTTTTTTTGGAAGAGCCTGTATAGGTACCTCGTATCTACTAGCTCAATTTCTTCGATACACGTAGCTGTTCCTCGTTTCATCTAACTCTTCGCATAGCACAGCCCTCTCGTTCCAGCATTCCTCTATCTCCCCGATGCTCTTTCATCCCTCAATTCTCCTAGGTTAGCTACTCGTTCCACCCTTCGATAAAAGCAACCCTCACCCTTTTATCCGACAGCCCTTTCTCGAAACCCTTCCTATAATCCAGAGGATACAGGAAGTTTTCTAGCTTGCGCTGCCGCGAACTCTAACGAAAGCCAAGCTTTATTCATTTATCCTCGAGCTCTCGCACCGCCGCTGTTTGTCGTCCACCGCGCTCAATCTAAACTTGCGGCAAATTTCGTAATTTATAGTTTCCCCGGCAGTTTCGCCACGGGCAAGTTTGTGGTAAGTTTCGCGAGAGCTCAGGACTGGGGGGCGGATCTGCACTCTGGCTAAGAAACGATATATCAGTAGGAACTCGAGTACCGGTACCGTGGGCTGCCGGATATTTATGCTAAATAGAAATTTTGAAGTATGATATTACCGTGCATCCTGCTTGCCTGCACATATCATACCGAATGCAAACGTAGGCATGGTTTTCTTTTCATGTTACCCACTTACGTGAACATGTGTATATCTATGTGGCTAGGTAATTGCTTCACTTATTGCTTGGCATTAAATTATATTTTGAGTGAAGCAGAAATACTAAGTATGAGCTACGGAAAAGGTACAGGCGAACTAATGAGCCCGTGTTTGAATAGTATGGATAACTGCTTTTTGCACAACTGTGCAAAAAGTAAAATTGTACGTATTGCTTGAGTAAAAGTCATAAAGTTTTAAGTAGTTGCATAATTTCTGATATACCTGTGTTTTTGAAATGTCGGTCATCGCGTGAATTTTTAGAAAGACTCTGCATCTCTTGCAGATGGATCTGTAATCTAGTAAGCAGAATTATCATCTCCTCCGAATTTTCTTCGTATATGACGAATTTTGAGAATGCGATTCGTTCTATTTTCGTCTTTGCGCTCAGATGAGTATTTCGGTATTACTAATGCCGACGGTACCGACATTCTGCGAATACTATAGGTAAGCTAGTAGAAAGTGGGGCAAATCGCACGTCGCATCCAGATGCAAAATAGTTGATTGGTTTCGCCGTTGCGTCGGGACGGCAGGTTGACGCGTAGCGGTTGACTGGTTCAGATTGGTTTGCCTGCCCATACGTTTTTGCTTAGTTCCTACGTTGGTGTGTCCTGTCGCATTTTCTGTTTGCCAATCGCATATTGGATTTTGCAATGGGTCGATGTTTACCTCGCCGTGTGCTCGGCCTCTTGCGAAACTAACGTCGCACTTATAGATATTACTACAGAACGCAAAAATATTTGTATTTCGAAATTTCCTGTTATACTATTGCCGCAATTCGAACAAAGCAAAAGTCATTTTTCAAAATATACTATAAATCATGAGAAAAAAACTTACCTCTAACAGCCGCCTCGTCGTCAATTTGAAATTTTAACGAACTGGCTCTCCTGGAGAATCTCAAAGTGTGCCACATGTCATCATTCAACCCCTGACCTGCGACGAGTACCTGAAGATGCAAAAATTTCAATTAAATCCTCATTAACTATTTAATTCATCATAACGGCAGAGCATTCAATGCAGCGAATATCGAAGTAACTATTTTAATGGAAAACGCTGAATCCTATAAAATATATCAAATTGACTGTGAATACACCGAATTATTAAGTACGTATAATCGGATCAGTTCCCATCTGGCGTAGTTGTGTTCTATATGAAAGTATATCAGATGACATCGTGTCAGACATAACGTCAGTGGATGGATTGATGTGCATATAGGTAAATCTTAGCGAATTTTATTCAGCAGATTTCGAAGATTCACTTTCAGATACAATCATTCTAAAAATTTTTTTCTTGACCAGGATTCGCACGAGAACAGTAACGATATCAATATTGGATAAACTACGCTTGCGCTACGTTCTTCACGAACAGACTACCACGACCAAGCTCATGCTCTCATTTAGTTAAGCTCCCATAAATCCAACCAACTCGTCACTATCTGCTAGTCGGCGCAGCCCGATGCTATGATACCATGTATCACGTGGCTCCTGACACACGTTTGTCAAATAACGTCGCCCCTATGTCACTGTTATCATCCGCCGCTTTATCACCGGCACTCAAAAACTCACTAGTCGTACGCGGTGCACACGTGTCACTGCACTTTCACGCTTGAGCTACGTTACCTAAGTTGAGTATTTATACCATAGGAATATGAATGTCTTACGCCATAATACGAATTAATACTTTGAAAATACCCATTCAACGATAATCTGCATGGTTATAACTCGCTTCAGCGTCGTGATGATGTAAAACAAAAAGATAATCCAAAAAAAGCTAAAGGGCCTAAGAGAATATTCAGCTTGGCGCAAAAATTCCGATATTTATTCGTATACGTAAAGCTAGAGATTTTTTCGACGTGGCTCTAACCACTCT
Organism: Pachycephus smyrnensis; assembly: GCA_030142225.1. Lineage (NCBI taxonomy): Eukaryota > Metazoa > Arthropoda > Insecta > Hymenoptera > Cephidae > Pachycephus > Pachycephus smyrnensis. The sequence goes on along the minus strand of JARQST010000527.1, from coordinate 1,422,646 downwards.
TAACGCGCTGCTAGAAGTTTTCGATGAGAAAATAGTAAAAAAAGAAAGAAGAGCCGAAAAACCTAGGAAATGGATAAAAGAAAAGTAAACGTTCAAATGCACGCTCTCGAGTTTTCCTACAACTCTGCGAATGGTTCACGTGACGTGGGGAAGGAAATGCTGGGGGAAAAAAGGAAGTGAAAGGGGGCGAGAGAGAAAGAAAAAAAGTCCATGACAAGGGACATTATGCAGATCGGGAGCAGTACAATTTGATAGGCCGCGTAAGGGGATGGTGCGTTGACGCCCTAAAAAGTGCCTGCTCAAACAATCAGGTAAAAGCGTGGAAAGGCACGTCGAGTGAAACGTCGAGTAAAAAATCCTCTTTGTGGGGAGAAATTACATCGAAAGTCTATCAGTAGACGGATATTACGGTTCGCTTGAACTTTGTCCTTTACTCGTAAAAGGACGGATAATCGACGCTATCACCGTCTATCAACATTTCCAACGAATCCCACAGCTTTAATCGCGTTTCGCGTTGCGATTCGAATCTGCGAAACTGCCATTACCTATTGTAAGCAGCGAACCGTGGATATATACAAAGCTGAGAAAAATAAAATAGTGTGCACTAAACGAGCCAAATAACAACGACGCTCGGCGTCGTTCTAAAATGTTAAGTATCGACGCTCGTATCGGTCGACTTAGTATCGCAATATAACGACCTTAAGTTTCGTGCATCTCTCGCAATGCGCGTCACAAAGGCGAAACAAATGGAATGACGGGACGGTGAATTTAATGTTACACTAGAATAAATAGGAGTCCTTGGTAGAGGTAGCGTTTCTTAGTATTTTCGAGAATTCCCTCCGTAAGATGTCGCCATTGCTGTATCCCAGGTTGCCGACTGAGTTCAGGGTAGGAATTGTTTTATGAGAAAAGGAGTACAGGGATGTATATAAGAGAGGAAAAAAAGAAAAATATATCAGAAAGAACCTCCTCGACCGAAATAAAATGAAGCTCAGTCAAGCTGACCAGGGGTTTTGTTCCGTGCAAAGTACGAAAAGCGAAAGAAAGAAAGAAAGAAAGAGGAATGACTAGAAGGAGAGAAAGAGAGAGAGAGAGAGAGAGAAAAGAACTTTACAAGAATTTCCCTTTGAATTCCATCGCAGGTTGTTCTGTTTTCTAGTTTTCCTATTCTCATTTCGAGTCTCTACTGTAAATTATCTTGTATAGAAGCAGCGCCTGTAATTTCTTTTGTCTTTTTGGATTCTTTAGACTTGCTTACCATCACATTGGAACGTACGTTAATATTACAAAACGAAGGACAGATAAATTCACGAGATCTTAATTTGGTCGGAGCTGCTTCTTTACGGATTGTTGCGCTTTAGTCGTAATCCGATTTAGTCTTTTTGATTCACGAATGGGATTGGAAAATTATGTTCCATTGGTAACCGGAGTTTCGTGCTCGCATCGGAGTCGCTCGATTGGTCTTTCATTTGTGTGTCAAATGAATATCCGAATATAACCAATTTCCCAATCACAGTGTTTCCAGCTTTCTAACCAATGAATCTCCCTACGATTTCCCCTGTGAACAAGCGCGATTCGCTCATTAGTTCCCGCATAATGTCGAATTGTTAAACGTATTATGGCAGCAAATATAATACTCATGGCTTTGTAGTAACCGCATAAGATTTTTTGTTCTATTTCCTTGTATCATCGTATCAGTAGTAATTTACACTGCAACAATTATTCAACAATGTGCTTAATTACCATAAAACTGTTAGTTCAATAGTTTTTATCTACCTGGTGGTCAGAAATTTATACATGACTAAGAGAATTCGCGTACCTCCACGATGATTTGGTTGCGAATTATTTTATACACTTTGAAATGACACAAGCTCCTGATAATTCGCAATAAGAGAAATTTGTTCGTTATTGCGTTTCACCGCAAAGTGATCCAATATAAGCAAAAGAAAAAGAGAATGCATCCTTTGTAAATGACTACAATAATGACAATACTACTTCAAGAAGGACACAAAACAATGGTTCGCAAGATACGAAATATCAGTGTTCTATCAGCATTCAGATTTTACGACGTTAAAAATATCTAGTGACTTCGAATAGAAATGGTTAAATTTGCGAGACTGGGAAAGTTCTTTGTCAATATACGTCTCTTCCGCAGATTGAATTAAATAGGAGCGAGGTGTAATAGAAGGAATTAAAGCAGCGTTCACACCGATCGTAATTCTCACGCTTAGAAAGATAGAATAAAATCGATAATTTCAGGTCCTAGTGCGATATCTCGGGCCCTTAAAAACTTAGAGTTTGCTTCTCTCTTACAGGACATTCGTTTCCAGGTTCCGACAATCTATAAAGGAGATTGCACTAGTAACAATGGAGCAAATCGCTACTGTGAAAGCAGGCGTGAATCCTACAGTCCAGGAGTTAGGAAGGCATTAAGGGTAGTCACCCCTTTATGTTAGAAGGGCTATACTGGTCGCTATGATCTTTTAATAAGTTTAAGTGCTCCCCCATTTAGATACTTGTGTACACGCCGTACTAGTACTAATAGCACTAGTAAGCAAATGCCTGATACAGCGAGTACATACAGTCCTTTGTATACTGAACGAAGTCATCCAAACTCAGGTACTGAAATTTCTCTTTTTTTTCTGCACTTCATTTCAAGCGATTTTCATCATTTTCCAGAGTGCTTTTTTCCCCAGTCTATCGTCTTCCCGAGTCAAGAGTTCCACACTATGATTTTCCTCCCTGTTCATCTTTTTCTTCCGAAACTCTTCATCAACATTATAACGACGTATAATTGTTTCGATTGACGGGCGATTCGAGCTTATTGAAATCTCGCCAATTCAGGTTAATCCAGTCCCTGAGACTAATCAAGATAGTGCATTCTTGTATTAATTATTCCGTTCAATTATCGAGTCCGTGTTCCGAGATTGAAACATTACCTTGAATTACAGCTTTACCTTGGTACGACACCCCCTAGCTGTTCTCAACGTTCTTGGGGAATTAGGTAACGAGATAAACCATTCTATTCTATGACTGGCTCGAGAGTATCGATCGATCGTAGCTATACGAATATTAGCATGTAGCAATTAACATCCCTTGTCTATATACAGTGCTGGACAAAAGTATTGGCACTGTGGCAATACTTTCGACCAGCACTGTATGTCATACCATGTAAAGCACCGAATAATGTATGACAGTTCTTCAAGAGTAATACTCATTCGATACGAGTCCAGGAGATTGCGATCATTAAAGTCACATTACGTAACACACTTTGGCACAATCAAAATGGTGTCCGAGACGTCATATTACTCGGTATAACGTATACGACGGTAGTAACTGTCACCGTGGCAGCAATAACGCTACATGACATATACTATATCACAGAAGAGGAAACGCCGGGACTTTCCTATATTCTACACAAAATGTCGGGTGCAATGTTGTTAGAGTGTACAATAGATATGAGTCCTTGCCATGTCCATTTTGCTGGTGTAACAATAATATAACTCGTAGCTGTAGACGTCTACGTCCGCCATGTGTGACAGTACACACAGTCCATACGAAGAGAAGCTTCCAGGACTTTCGACGTACACGAGCAGAGTGTGTCTAGCTTGGCTGCTACGAAGTAGCATCCCCATCAAAAAGAATATCACGTTACCGTAGATAAGACGAGCTAGTCAGAAACGTCAAACCCATTTACTCCATGAAATTTCAGCCGCTTGACATATTAAGTTAACGTTTAAACGTCCACGTTGACGGGGACGTCATAGGAATGAGGATGGCAAGTAGAATTCACCATTACTTGAGTTTCTATATGGGGGGACGATTTTGATTCCGGTTCTGGTTTTGGATTTTGCCGTAGATAGGGGTACTTCCGACTGACAAGTCCGCGAGTGCTTTCAATGAAGAATTTCAGTGGAAAGCTTGTCGCTTTTGAAGCCCCTTTTATAAATTCTGACATGAGAGTACCTGTCCCCAGCGATCTAGACTTCTTCCTTGAACCACCCTCTGTATTAGCCACCCACGCTTCACGGAGTTTGCGGTTAAGGTCCTTTACTCGAGGACCTGCCACACCCAATGAGATCATTTTTTTTTTCAATATCGAAGTGTCGTTTGGAGCTTTAATATTTTCTACCGGATGGTACGTGCTTCGGCGCCTTTGTTTCTGATGTCGATTCGATACTTTCACGAGATCGGTATTATCTTTTTTTAGTTTCAACTTCCACGCCTTTTATTTTTCCTAGCGAACGGGATTACGGGTTTGCCAGAGATGCTCTAAAATGGTTACCAGAATGGTAGCTGCAAATAACTATCCCGCTAAAACGATGGTGTATGTATGTTGCTAGAGTACCTGAGGCACCTTAAGGTATACGCGTGTACGTGCTTATGGCTCGAGCCTCGAATGTGAGTAGCGGGCTCTTTTGTGTATTCAAAAATGCAGAATCAAATCGCGTTGCCCAGCCGTTCTGGAAGCCATTTGTAAGATAAAAAAAACACGAAATAAAGGTACATGAATTCCGCTTCATTTCATCCGTACGCTTAAGCATCACTGAACTTTCGGTTGTTTCCGGCGTATAAACGCAATTGTGATACGCTCAACCTCACTGACCAGCTGAGTCCCTGTTATATCACAAGGAAATATTCAAACCGCTTCAAGCCATAAATTGTAGGTCAAATGTCGCTCTCTCGGATTAATTAATCTCTTTGTCATTAATAACAAGGACAACCCTGTGTCCGCCTTCTACAGTAAAAAATACTGCATGCAATAGCCAAGCTGTGCGAAACGACAGTTACTTTTTTACCCAGCTACAACCGTGAACTAACTATACAATTTTCTTGTAGAATAATCAATACACCGATATACAGTCACTATGACACTTTACACTCCATTGGCGTCATTACGGCGACATACGTAATTGCTAGTCACTCATATAATTCTTGGGGTGCAAAGGGTTAAGATGACGATATAAAATCAACCACGTTTATATCAAGCATACTTTAATTATATCGTTAATTATTATTATATTGATAATTAAGTCAGTCATCGAGTCAACATAAATACAGTCAAGTTATTTTTGAATGTTATACTGTAATTCCTACTGTAACGTTACCTTTCAAAGAATACGGGTATTTTATCCGAGAAGCATTTATGCGTTTTTTCACCTTTGATAAATGCACGTCGATTTGTACTTGACAACCAGCCTTTACCTACAACGACCGTCTTCACGGTTCTCCAATGGATATTGGATCTAACAAATAACGCAGACAATGGCATCGTCTTTATCTAAATGGAAAATCGTCTCACCTTTTCTCGATCGCCAACGTGGATCAGCATTTTCGCGTTGCCATCTTCCAGGGACAGTTGCAATCGATCTGAACTGTTTTCCAAGCTGGTGGCTAGTAGCAATCCTCGTGGTCTTGTTGTCTTGAAACGCACCACGACTTCCTCAGCCTGCGTCCTCGAATCCTCCGGCATCAGTGCAGTCATTTGTTGACTTCCATTCAGATGCAGTGTGGATGCATCTGCGATGTGCATCGAAGCGCACGAGATATATTGTTTGAGTAAAAGTATAGCGCAGCAATACAACTTTACGTCAGCGAATTTTATTCAAGTGAAATGCAGCGAGATAATTATCTGACTGAAATCTATCATTCGTTATGTGTGCACATTACGTCATTACGTCAAAGTGGATTTAATACGTAACTACCATTAGATTTCTGATTAAAATTATATCGCTGCAACTGCAGCTGTCGTTAAATTTCTAGGATGTATCTAGTAGAAACATGACGACCAAGACCAGACAGTCTACGATACCAAAGTGTCCCACCCATCGTGTGGAGATACTCAGTTATATTCGTGAGGAGTATTATAAGGGTGGGTATCTAATAAAAGTGCTGTTATTAACTTGATTCTAAATTGGCAGTCCCTTAGGAATCGTTAGGAGGTTGCGTGATTTTTATAGTGAACTTGGTGGATTTTAATACGATGAGAAGCTCTTTTTCTTTTTAAATTGACTTACCCTTGCCGCACGTAGGTCCTGTAAAGGGTGTTCCTGTGCAATCGCAGTGAAATCTGTTCCAGCCCTCGAGGCAATGGCCACCGTGCATGCAGGGTTGAGATGGACAATGAGGGGGTTGTACGTGACAAGCTGGTCTCACGGCACCTACGAAATATCATGAACGTTATTAGGACACGATTTAATTTCTGCTTGTCTGATTTGTCAGTGTTGTTTTATCGTAGGAGGTCATTTGTAGTTGATTGTATAAAGATTTGGCTGAGAGTTAGGATATTGGTATAATGTATGATAATTATTGTTACATTGGTGCTTAAGAAAAATTGATGTAATTAGTCTTGGTGATAATGAGTTTTTTAAACTAAGTTTAGGGTTGAAAGTTAGATAGTCTTCTGGTGTTATCAATCATCCGATGGTTTAATAAAAATCGATTATCTTCATTAATTCAACCATGAATGTAGTAACAGTGGTGACGGAGTTTGAATTTGCTAAGAAAATTATTTTGCGTTAAGGTGACTACGCGTTATGTAACTTTACCGGTCTGAATTATCGATTGCGAATTGCAAGCACGCAATATTGATAATAGAGTCGGAAAATCCCATATATCTTGTTCAAAGACGATGCAATTTATTTCGAGTTTCGCCATTGATCATTTAAATATTGAAAGTGGTTCATGCAAATTTTCGCTAGAATCCGTGAATTCTCATTTTTATCTAATTTATGGAAAATGTGCTTTCGATAAGATAATTATGACCTATAGTAACAAATTAAGACTTGTGAAAAACAAGTATTATAATTGTAGTAGATTCCACAGTATCCAAAACTTCGTACAAGCTGCGGTGTCCGAGTGGTTAAGGAGTCAGACTCGAAATCTGATGGGCTATGCCCGCACAGGTTCGAATCCTGTCCGCAGCGAATTGAAATTTTTTTCATAACAAAATCAATTGATAACAATACTTTGTACTATCGTAAGGTATAATTAGTTCATCCGACCAATATTTACGATAAAAAAAGTTAATTTTTCTAATAACAAAATTACTCACTCTGTACGACGATCAGTTACATAATATCCACAACAGCAAAAAATTGTTCATAAATAAAAATTTCATTTTTTACAGTATTCATTTCACTCTCAGATCAATTATTTGCTACAGATAAACCTAATAACTTTTATCCTTAACTGTAGCAATCAAAGGAGCACCTTCATCTTCTCGAGCAAAAGCATAAACATTTTCAAACATTAATTTCACATTTTAACTGTCAGTCCGAGTTAGTGTCAGGCCATTCTAAATGTAATTAAGGCAAGGGTTTAATGTCTCATCGTAAACTCTACATACGAGTCTCTAGGATTCGTAGGCAGATAGGTATACAAACTATATTAGTGCGGTGCAGGTCCCAGTTGTCAGAAAATTATAGGGCGTGCGATTCATAATGGATATAAATCGTGAAAGGTTGTTAGAGGAAAATACCTAGTGGATAAGTAATTCCGACGTAAATGTGAAAGTAATCGTATTTCCGATTGTTCCCTTAATTGCCAGCCGCGCCCTAGTCCGGCATTTTCTCATAAATCGACTTACCTGAATCCTGCTGTTGGGCGTAACCAGCAATATCTACAGGGTGTCCGTTGATTACGAGATCTCTCATGCATCCCACGTAGCCTTGTCTGAGAGCACCGCTCCACAATACTGCCGGCACTGTCAGGGGGGCAAAGGGGGCTCCTACCCCTCCAATATAGAGCAGTCCGTCGAGATCTAATTGAGTGGAGTCACCTATTTCGAAGCAGACACAAGTTAAACAGTGAATTGAATCATCTACTGGAAGTTTCATAAGTTACATAATTATCTCTAGAGTGAACTTCCTTGTGCGATCATGAGTATCGGTTGTGTTTTAGGCGATCCGAAATTTTGGTAAACACCAAAGGAATTTCCGATCGAGAATCCATTAAAATTTCATTTTGAACAAACGACTGCGCATGCGCAGTTGTGCCCTGGCGTTATTATCTCAAGATCCTCTTACAGGAAACTGTCGAAGCATAGCTATATACGTATAATTCCTGAGACGGTATCTAATCACGACAGCAAGATATAAATATATAATCACAGTTTGGTCCTTTGACAGTGAGAACTTTGAATTTCGGAAACTCAAAGTTTGAACGTATCAAAAGCAACTTGACGTCAGCTAAGATTTATTAGGTATAATATAAATATAATAATATTTCTATGAAACAATTTGCTTATGTAAAATTTCCATCACGGAAGCAAACGAGTATGACGTAAATTCATTTTAATCGGATGGTCAAGAAGAACACGGCTATCGACAGATACCATTTGAGTATTTTATGCTACATTCAAATTGTGTTTATTTGAACGCTCTAAGCTACATAACACATTCATTATTACTGATTAAAAATTATAATGTGAGAAAGTTCCAAGCAGCGAGCAGCTGTCAATACGATTTTTATACTTGCTTATTTTTCTCGATTCCTACGCGTCGTATTTACGGTGCGGAAAAAGTCGACGTTTAGGAATCTTTTACCTTGGCATAGACTCATCATGTGACTATTGTTTGTTTTTTTCACATCGATATAAATGATCGTGTTTCCACACGATATACATTCGATCAGTATATTTATCCAGATAGGTAATGGTTTCCTTTCTCATGTTCTTATTCTCATATCTGAATTTAACAATTTTTTTCCCCACTCTATCTCGAAAAATGTAACAATTTCACCGAAGCTTTCGCAGAACGTTTTTTACGCGAAGACTTTCCCATATGAATTATATTCTCCTGTCCGGTTCAGATACGAGAAATGAGTCGACGCGACCTAATGAAGGCGATTCCTGTGAATGCGACGCTTTACAAAAGAATGTCGACAAGCGCAATCTCTCTTGGAATTTGTACGACTTTAACGGAAAAAAAAAGAAAAATGGCACTTGGCAAGTTTTAACGTGAATTCTACAATTCCTGTGGAATTTTATATAACAGATGAAATTAGTTTTGACGTTTGTACCAAAATGAGAGAAGCTTCATAGTTACGTAATTGTAATATCGTCAAAGGCTCTGAGGCTTAAAATCGACTTACACTCTGTAAACTACTGTTTTGTACAATCAACGATTATACGTGTTATGAGCGGATTTTAATTGGTGATAATAATAATAATATTAATACCGCTTTACACTCAATACAATTGCAATGGATTAAACCGCGACTGTTTTTCATGAGTGCAGCACCGCTTGACTGCGAATTATACGAAATTAATGTGTGATAACAATCATCGAACAATTATTTAATTTTCTAGTCGCGATGAAACGCGCATTGAATATAACATTGTTACAACGAAAGTGATAATTTAATAACGGCCATAAATAAACCCGCTATATATATATATATATATATATATGTATATTACAGTATAACTAATATCAAACGAACATTGAACAAACAAAATATATTTTTCGAAATCGAGATCATAACTGAGATGTACATTCCCATAAGATAATATTCAGAGATATCTTGACGGGTCGGAAAGTTCAAAGATGACATCAAGAAACCAGCTAACAGATTACTCAAGCGTATATTTTCTCAGCGATTGATAGATAAACAGTTGAGGTTCCAACTTGAACTTATAAATTTATTTAATGACTATACGCGGTGGTAAACACGGGGAGGACTTTGAAAAAGCGATCAAGTCAAACGGTTGTTTAGGATTTGTGCAAATGTATCTGTTTATGAAAAAAACACCGATACCTTTGAACGAGAAAAACACTTAGAATATCATATACATAAATGGCGCAGAGAATATATGGAAACTTGTGTACATAGTTACCTCTGGCTACGAAGAGAGCACGAATCTTTACATATAGACACTCTCGTATGGTCAACTGTGCAAATTTTTTGCACGCAGTGCAAAATTTATACAGATACGCGTTGCAGTTTAATATGAACGTATGTATAAATATACAGACATGTAAACCTATTCTAAAGCCAAAGAGATATCTATACGTTGGATAATTTAAATTTATGCGAATTCGCATATTGTCATAATCGGACTCGATCACGAAATTCGCGAGTTACGACGCGAGGGAAGTTTCAATCCAACAGTGGTTTATAAATTCTATAGGTATTGAGGTTGGACTTGCAAGTTTCGAACTTAGCAGCTTGCGAAGCTACTTGACTTTACGAACGCGTACAACCAGAAACAGAATGAGTCAGAAGAGGAGGGGGGGGGGGGGGGAGAAAGGAGAATAGAGAAATCAAGTTTATTCGACCCGGGCACAACGCCCGTGGGCCAGGTACAGCGAAAAATAAACAGTATTAAGGAGAGGCAAGTGTACAGTAATAGTAATACAAGAGAGAGAGAGAGAGAGAGAAAGAGAGATAGGGACGAGAGGAAGGTCTTATAGATTCTAGATGTTCAAGTTTATGTACATTATTTGACGTCATCCACACGCTGTTCGCCATGAGCTCCAGTTGCTAAACTTTCTGAAGAGCTGTTTATTTATTGGTTTAATAAAGCCGCAACTGCTCGTCGCTCAGTGCTCGGTTGGCAACTGCCTGAAATTATCTGTTTGCTTCCTTGGAAGTTCGCCGATATTGCCTTCTCTGTTGACGATCGGTAAATGCGAATTTACAGAGAGACGATTTCTGGATGATATATATATACACACACACACACACAGCAAGTACATAATACGTATATATCAGATACAGCAACGATCACGTTTTCCATTAAATTTCTCCCACATATCTTCCACCTTTACCTTACTATATCTTGGCGAAGTTTACATGCACTGTGAAGGTTAAACATACTTTGAAAAAGCTCCCGCAAAAAAGTTCAGTAGATTCGGACAAACGCATTTCAAGCGAGAAGCTTGATTTATGGGAATTGTTGGACAAGGTTTAGAAAGATGCTATTGAGTATATATATATATATAAATTTACTACTGTACGGCATACGTGACAAACAGCCATATACAGTACAGTTTTATGCAAGTCGATGATTTACGGATAAGAATAATTCTCCAGAACATCGTCCTGTACGCGGATACTAATATGTAAGATATTTTGTATTATTATAATAAATTATTATTATTATAAAAGAGTCTCGGAGAGACAGTCTCGCATCGGATCCTATGCGCGACTCTTTTTCTAACTCGCAACAACAACTTCCGAAACTCTTTCCGAGATTCTTTTCGAGACTCGCTTCCGAGACTGTTTTTTTCCGCGCGGGTATTCTTTAACGTAATTGATTGCAAAGTATGCCTGAGAGTTATGAATAACGTTCTGTACAATAGAATATTTCTCAGCATGCCGTGTCGATGTGTTAATGGATGAAAATGCAGTGCAGAACAAAATCGACACCACAAATTAAATATACAGTTATACATATAGGTACGTTTATCGTGCGTGCACCGATGTGATAATAAAGCATCGGTATAGAGCTATTAATCGAATTGTTTGCTGGTGCTTTTTTTATACATATATCCCCACTGTGTTAACATAGAAAGTCGTGTCTGAACGCGAGTCATGAGTCACGAGTCATGAGTCGATAATTCCATTCCATTCCTCATTGACGATAGGCGATAGGATATTATCAGCAAAATATGGATTTCCATATCGACGGTTCAGTGCTTTTCCAATTATTAATACAGATTTACGTTTCATTTTTTTTTAACAGAGAAATAGCTTCATTCTCGTCTGATGAGGTAGCGTATTTTATAAGAAAATTGCAAAAAAATAGTAACAGCTAATTTACTATTCGCTACTTCACTATTGAAAGACTGCTGAGGTTGTTTGATGTCAAGAACATTTCAATTAGAGCTTGTACCTGTTCGATAATTAATGTTTTGATAGATGACAATCAATAGAGGGAGCTTCGTGCACTTATTTCACCGTTGGATGAAAAGTGTCGGAAAATTAAGAGAAATTATACATAATTATGAACGTAAATAATTAGCGTCAATTCGCGAGAAGGTGGAATAAATTGTGTGCTATATAACGTATAAAACTTCTATCACACGTTTAAGAGATACTTGCCGGAGGTCTTTATGGACGTGAGATGACGTGATCAGAGTCATTCCGTTCTACAGGGTGACTGTTACGTGGTGTCAAATAGTAAAGCATAGATAGTTGCAATTGTTCCCCTTACCGGGTGTACGAAACTCCGCGGGTGAATCGTCGACGGTGACACGACCATCGCGTTCCACTCGACGTAATGCGACGTCGTGCCAAGTTCCGTCATCAACGCGACGTCGGGACGCCCTTACTTTAACAGGACCACTTCCTAAGTCTGCATGAAGGTAGAGATGTCCGCCAAGCATTTCAAAGGCGAAGAGATCCGGCTGTAAAATTCATAGAACGTTTCATGTATATTCAGCTGACGAAGTTTTTGGTTATTGCTTTTACGTGTACTGCAGTCAGTATGCAAGTGATATATGATAGGAATTTGGTAATGCAGTAAATTTAAAGACGAGTTCACTGGTGCGTATCCGGAATATTAAATATGACCGTCAACTCGTATTGCACGCTGTACAATTAATATACTTGGAAAATAAATGTTCTGCGTATATAATAAAAAAGAATGTTTTTCGAAAATAAAAAAATATGTCCTTCCTTTAAGGTTACCAACAAATCAATTTCATTTCAATAATTAAAAAGTTTTATCGACATTCTCTCACGTTTTTAGATACGGACGAAAAAGTAATCTGGTCCAATGAATTATTATTGATGAATAATTATAAACTCTAATTGATAAGTTCATCCAAAAAGTCTTGCATTTATCATTTATAATTAAACTTTGTCGCGACGACTGAAAATCGTTTTAATATAATGTACATACATTCCGGAATATGAATTACAGGGGGGTTGAGTTGTGAGGGGGCTGGTGTTAGGCTTGCGAATATCCCTTTTCAATACTGAATTTTTGTAAAATATTTAAAAGCATTGAATATTTCATTCATTCGTAAAAACGTCTCTTTGACAAATGCACTCTTTATAAATTACTAGGCATTGTCCAAACTTTTACTACGAACGTATTATGCGCATAAACTGCTACAAAAGCAAGTTACGCTGAAACAACTTTTTTAATAATAATTCATTTTTTTTACTCGACCGAAAATGCATTTGCTCGCCTATATAGACATATCGAACGGATGGTTATTTAATTATCAGTGTGACGAGCTCTCATCCTCCACACCACTTTGAATTACCAACCCTTCGGGTCTCCAGCCTCCCAACCCTCTCTTGTCTACCCCTTTCTCTTCCCTTCCAACCCCTGGATTGGATCGACCAACCAGTTTTGTGCTACAACGTTCTACAGACGATGGCTGTATTTTAGTGAGGCATTTTTCCCTCGTTAGAGGGCATTTTGATTGGCTTATTATACGATTAGGTTGATAGTATTTACGGAATTTGCTGTTAGTGATTTATCGGATTGAAATGAAAAAAGAACGCAGAGAAAAACAGAAAATGAATACACGCGTAGATAAAAGCATCGTTTACCGAAACAGATATCGCATCTCGAAAGTTAAAGCTTTGTTTTAACTTTCAATAAGTAAACAAATATTTTATCCACGAGTTCAGCCGATAATGAATTTTTCGCTGGTAGACTAATTATCTATTCGTATATAGCTGGTACCTTCAGGATATCGAAAGAATTCTCCTACAAGCATGCCTAGTTATGGTAAGAACAAAGAACTGATAGAGTTCACCCACCCGACCATGAGCCCCACTACGACTGTACATGACCAATCCATTGGGCTCGTTCGTGCGAATTTTGAAAGATATACTTCCAGATTTGGCTGCTTTCCAGGGTGGCAATACCTGAAACAAACAAGTCACAGATTCTTCTTATTCAATAGATTTTGATATACACATGTAAATACGTATGTGCAGTACGTGTCTCGTACACGCGTGAACCGTATATTTATTCATTTACCTAAAAAAATAAAAATAAAAAGTTAGGAAAAATGAAGGAATATTCATTAAAGCAAAGTACACACGTACATGAGCGAGTGCTTGAAATCTCTTGAGATAATAAACGTATAATACGTCACTCATAAAGAAGGAATATATGTTTTCCAGGATTGGATGGGGTAAGTTCATAGGGTAATTCGATAGTACGAATCGGAAAGATATCTGCGAATAATATATTGATATACCTCAGGGCACGAAGCTTGCCGAACCGTACCGAATGCTCCAGCGTCTCCTCTCGGGTCTCTATAGAGCGATATCGAATTTACCTTACCCTGGCGGATTAGTACGCTGAGGCACTTTGATGCTGAACTGGTATTAGCAACTGGAAACACTCCCTGTACGGGAGAGCCATTTTGTCCTGATGCTGATTCATAATGGTTAAGCGTGTGCTGCATTATTCAAAGGGGGGAGGTCTGGAAGGGGGAGGCGGGTTGTCTGAGTCGAATAAGGCTGCGCTGCTTAAACTGTCAGAAAGTATAATATCCTCGAGTGGGCCTCAGGCTACTGCTGCTTTTTAAATATTTTTACCTTTTTTCTTAGTCCTTACTTGGCAGTAGCTTCTGGCAGTGCTCGGGTATCCTAGACTTTGCGTAGCTAAGACCTGGAGGGCAGAAGTGAAAGAGGCGGGAAATTTAAAACAGGAAGGAGAAAAAGCATCGTGTAGAGAATACGGGACAAACGTGGTTCAGCGATCTAGGTAGCAAAATTGTGTTCAAAGGAAAAAAGTAAAGAGGACGAAGAACAACGGGATTCCGAGAACTGTATGAAAATCTCGCGAGGATGCGACACGGTTAACGTTGGCGACGTTTAAGTCTTTTTCGTCGTGGCCGCGCGCTGTCGCGACTTTATTCGTGGAACACTTGCAGCGTCTACCTTATTCATGCGGTCGCATACAATTTTATGATCATGGCCGAGCGGTGTAAACTTCGAGTGGGATATTACCCTATCGGAACTTTAGCCGACTTTAGTTTTGCATATTAGAGTTTTATTGGCGCGCCGCGCCGCGGCGCTCCTCTCGTTGACGTGAAGACGACGGCAAACCTTTTCAGGAGTTTTCCGAGTCGCGATTTTATATTAGAAATCGGAGGAATTCTCACGGGAATTCTTCATAGCCGCGAGTTAAGGAAAGAAAAAAAAGTTGGAAGAAAAAAAGAAAGAGAGACGAGAAGCGGAAGGAAGATGGTGGAGTACAAGGAAACTCGGAAACAAAAGAGTTAAAAAAAATCAAGATCCGTAACGATTATAGTCCGTAGTTTCTCGCTTCAGGGGAGTAAAATCTATTCGTGGTGATTTTGAGGATTTTATTAAGTCAACAAGGATGCTGTCAACACAGTCTGGCCTAATTAGACCTTCCTGACGATTTGTGATGAGTCAACTGTTTCGTCCTTTGGCCTCCTATCGGGAATTCGCGGGACTTGAGTTACGTTTTACTTCAAGGCTGTTTCCGTTTCCTTGTTTCGCCTCGTAACTTTGTCTTTCATATCCGCAAGAGTTGATATGGCGCTGGCGTGATACTCACCATGGCGGCAAGCGTTATGGTTACTGCCTCGGGACGAATGAAGTATAGGCAAGAGCTACTGGAAACGTCTCATGAGAATGTACAATATATGTAGGTACCTCCGCAGATATACGTGACGTAATAATGCATAGTTCTCCTATCATATATAAATCAGAAAAATATGTCTCCAAATGGCTGAAGCCAATTGCCTTTATGCATAGAGTAACAAAAAGCTCCTGGAGTCTCGTCAAGGGCCGCTAAATATGGCTGACTGACACTGATATGATAATAACATCCGGTAACTTTTCCCAGCGCGACGCCGCACGCCGCTCGTCCCTCTCTAAAAGTTTCGAAGCGCGCGGAATCCTGGGTAATGAAATTTTCGACATCGTCAAAGATGTCGAATACTTCCTTGGAAACGTTCGTACCACCCTGTCACGTGACACGGCAAAAAGAACATCGTTTTAGCAATTCCTGATGTCGTCGCTGTATATCCGGTTCAAGAAGTGAGTCATAAAAATGTTGCACCTGTCCGGAAATACGACATTTCAAAGAGCACGATCAATCCCTGTGTCACGTATATCCGGTACAGTTTGATATATCGTATTGTTTCTGTGTAATATCGAATTTCACGTATGATGAAAAATTCGCTACTTCGTCTCTTTGTGCACAGTGTGAGGAGTGCTGTGATATCTTTGCTTTGAGTTATTTCTTTTTCTTCGTACCAAGTCCTCGTATTCACCACCCTGTTTCACCACCTTGGAGGCTTCTATGGGTCTCTAGGGCGACGTTTGACTATGGCGTCAGGATCGAGAAGGCGTTCGCTCGTGCTAGAAAATTGGAATTCTAAGGTAAACTGTCGCTTGATAAGCCTGATATCCTTGGGTAAAGTGCGTCGCAAAAGACGAGCAGGGGACAATATAGAGCTGCTGGAAGTATTTCTGTTCAAGTGCGCGCTTAGAGGAGGATAGGGACACAGGGACAATTTGTTTATTCAGGAAAATTGCTTGGAAAGCCATTCGACGATAGGAGTTTCCGACAGCATCTTTCGTTTTCCCAAGGAATCTCTGAAAGTGAAAAAAGGGCCCAGGGAAATGTGAGACAGGATAAAGAAACATTATGGAATATATCTAAGGTATATATGTATATGTGTACTCAGGTATAGATCCTGAATTATCGATGGGGAATGAAATTCTCAATCGATAATATTACGTCTTTATGGTACTGCGTTGGATGATAATTAGCAACCAGAAGATCAATTCCTCTCAGTACTATGAGAAGAGCAGATACTGTCTTCTTTCTTTTTTCGCAAACTAGTCTGAACCGCGAAACGGCATTCTGAAGTGTTCAAAGGGATGGGAACCAAGCTCCAGACGAGAACCCAGCATCCCACTGGCCACTCGTCCCTTCTTCTCATCTTTTCACTCGATTTTGCCAACTCTCAGTTCCTGAGTGGAGTGCGGAGACGATCAATTAGAAAAGTTAAATTACTTTCCGAAATAAATTATTTACTAATCCTAGAGTTTCCTATCTGCTTAAACCCTTTGCGACCTCCCACAGCCAGGATGGAAAACACTAGCGGAGAATGCAGTAGACTATACATTTCTTCACTTTAATACCGTCTACTTAATTCATTTAGTAATCTGTCAGCAATGCTTAAGTATTATATTTCAGTGGTAGCGATTACGCTGTGCAGCGGCATCATGGATTTATTCAACGAAGTAGGTATATATGCATGATAAAAACCATTAGTATATATTTTTAAAGAAGAACCAGTCAAAGTTCATTCGTCGGTCATGTTGGTGGCGATGTTGGTAATAAGAATGAAAGTGATAAGTTTGGTGGTAGTAAAGGATGATACTCAAGTATTTCATAACATGAACCTATACGCAAGAAGATGCCTGGACGTGGATTTGGCTTATTCCAATTTTCGGAAAGCTTTCGCATAACTTGTATGCATTGTCATTGGGGCACCCTGTATACGTAACAAAACTACAAAAAACTGCTGATAGAATAATAACCCTCCTGTTCGAATAGAATTTTTCGAAAAGCCTTTCGCTTGGTTCAGCTAAGTATTATACATCAGAGGAGTTTCTTTGTTAGGAGTGCTTTGGCCGGGTTATAAAGCTCTTGAAGAGAAGTCTCAACGAGACTACAAGACAGAGCCGAGTTCTCGAATAAGTTTGAGGCCTTGTTAAATCCATGAAATGAACCGTGACACAAGTGAAAACCTAAGGAAGCCAATCTTGGTTACGTGTGATTCATGGACCAAAGCCACGTGTACACTGACCACGACTAGTACTTTGGATTTTCTCTGGTTCCTTCGAGAGGTGTTCCTCTAATGGACGGTTACTGACTCGTAGCTCACTTCCTCTTCTTCCTCCTCTTCCTTCTTCCTTACTTCCCTTTTCCTCTTCATCTTGTACGGGTCAGCAATCACTTTGGTAGCTAAGCGAATCCTGCACTCTCAAGATTTTACAAGTAAACCAATGCCTGGAATGTAGAAATGGAGTTGCTCTTACGAGGGACAGTCCGAATGGTAGTTAGACGATCCCTAAGTTTTAAGGGGCAAACTTTACAACAGTGGTTAAACGCCATTAGAAACTTACTGGACTTTCGGTTTGATGTTACACCATTTGTATAGGATACAATTACTGCACGCCATCTGTATTCTAGATATAAGTGAGTTATTGTCACAAGCTGCAGTAAGTGTGATTTATTATAGAATATTCTACAAGATTTCATAAGGGATGAATATAATGAGATTTTACAAATCATCCGAGATGAATATCACAGTGAAGATTCGACGGTTCTTATTCACGAGCAATCCCTAAATTCTTCATTCTGATATATATATAGATATACGGGGAACGATCAGGGTGTCGCTCGAATCTCCGACTGAGAATTCCCTTATCTCGGAATTCGTTTAAAATTCGTGAAAAAAAAAGAAAAAAGGAAAGTATAAGAGGAAAGTAAAGATCTTCAAGTCTGGCAGTCTTGTTTTCCAAAGCTCCCGTAAAATCGTGAACTTTGCTGCTGATATCGACTCGGGAATACTCAAGGGATGTTATTCCCTTCTTTCAAAGGGAGCGCGAAGGGTGGATATGCTAGCCAGCACCCTGGTGAATTGGGGTGTAGCCAAGGGCAGGTATAGATAGACAAGCAGAAAGGGGGAGCAGACAGGTGAAGCAAGGGGTAGTAAGTTAGTAATGTTATTAGGAAGGGATGCTGGTGTTATACGGCATGGTGTAAGAGGTAAAGCCAGGGTTAGTCAGCCTAACCCGGAGTTACCCCTGCAGTTGGTTTAAACCAGAAACCACATTTCCCCAGGCTCCCTCGACGAATCGGTTACTGTCAGCTTCGGCAGCATCTCCAGGCCAGAAATTAATCTCTATTCAAAGTTCTTCATCGGGAACGAGCGTTCCAATTCGAATAATTTGTTCAGTCGTTTAAGTTATGGGATCCTACTGGTAAGATCGTTACTGTTTAGCTTTGATTCCACCAAAGAAAATTCACGTGCCACGTTATAAACAGGATAAGCCACTGATGAGATAAACATCTCAAAGATCAATTAAAGCGTTTGAAAAATCATATCATTACTATTGATACCCATATCATGCAGATACTCCACATTTAACTTATCTACTAGTTCATTGATTTCTTATCAACCCTTATCAATTTTTTCCCTAAAACACTCTGTATCTGCTAATTAAAAATTTTTTTACTAACAAAACACAACATAGCCAGACAGTAACTGATCTGTTATCTGTCCAGGTCGTCTAGATCAAGTTCACCAGGGAATACCTGCCACACTGTTGATTACGTTACTTCGCCCCAGAGTATACATCATATAGTAGAAGTTGCCAGGAACGTCAGAAACGTAACTAGAAGGGAGCAGACAGTCGAGGATTCGTTTCTACACCAACTAAGCCACGAAATGATACCAAGATTCTGGAATTCAGAAGAGATTAAACCTTCGAACTGGATAACCGATCCTGATGGAAAATACTGTCACGATATCGTCATTCTTAACAGAAGCAAATTCGAAAAGTTCACTTTTGCTCTGAACAACAACAAGTCAGCGGTTAATAACAAAAAAAATGTTATGCAACGACATGATCGAGCGTATACTCCACGACGTTCAAGAGTACGTCCGAATAAACTCCGATCAATCATATATGTATAATGGAATACACAGTACCTACTATATCTAAAAATCTAAAACGCAGAGTACAGTTAGTCTTTATAATAGTTTCTATAACGACGTCATATATTTCTTATATATATATCCTATAATATGTATCCTATCTAACCTTCATGTACTATATACGTTATACGTATGCAGGTATCTATAGATATAATCTATTTCTATCCAGAGTATATACTATACCATATATGTAATGTTTGCATCGAACACAGTATATAGGCGCATATCGGTAGCTGTTGAGGTAAAGCTCTCCTGGGTTCGGAAACCGCAAGCTGCTTCGTGCAACGTGCAAGCCTCAACCCCGATATGTAACACATACGTAGTTTGGCTTTAGCCCAACGGTAACCATGTGTCGTCTTCCATTAGGTGACTGCAGTAAATTTACCAAAAATCTCACGCTTTTCACCTGTAATACCTCAAGTTCAAAATTTACGGTGAAATTGTACGACTCTGAATAAATTAGGAGCAGGAGGAAGTGTCTGTTTCAATCAATGGGATATACGGTGCATCTGATACGTAATTAAAAAGAAATTTAAAAAAGATTCATTAACCGTAATTTTCTGTTGAAATGAGAAATCGAGCACTCGCTAATTAATACTTAATGTCGATTGATTATAGTGCATTAATTATCCTGGAGCGTGGATTACGTAATTTTATATAAAATTATCCTGTGGGACGTAATATATAATAGGATGCAGTATCGTAATTGGTGTACGGCACTTTACAGGTACCATAATCTAGACTATCTAGATAAGTACTTATAGTATATAATATAGAAAGGAATATTATATTATAGTAATTAAAAATTTTGTCTTACCAGAGCCCCACCGTATCAGCAGCACGTTTTTTTTTTTCGTATTAGCCTCCAAGATTTGTGTATGATATAACGTTGTGTGACGTGTTAGAAAGCTGTAGTATATAAAGGTCGAATTTAGATGCGAGCTTAGAATCGCGCAATGCGTGTAATGGCGAGAGGAATATAACGTAACGTAAGTGTGTTACAGTTAATCATATAGTATCGTTCGTTCCATGAATGGTGTAAGTTTGAACGGAGTATACACAATGTGTAATGCGTTGTATACAATATATATAGATTGTTTATATATGAAATTAACATATATCTTCGAGTCGTAGATTCTCTTCTCCTGAAAGAACAATAACGTATGCGTCACATGCAAGCGTTGTGCATCACCGAGGATTCCGCATGCATTTTGGTGCACGAGCTAATTAATTAATCCAATTCATTGCGAAATGAGATTCGTGAATGATGATCGCGTATACCCCGTGCTGTAGCTTAGAATTACAATTTTCCGGAATGGCTCTATAGTATCTTGTCAGAATTCATCAGAAAGCTTCGGATACATCCGGCACGAGAGCTTTCGGGCTTTACGAGCCGTGCATTTAATGTTATGCCACGGATGCACACGCATACTATGTAATACCGACTGTACGTAATAAACATATCATATCTATAGACTCGTACTGTGAATGCATTCTGGCGCATACATGTAATATCCTTTGCCTCTGTCCTGACGGAATCGTCGAGCGGCCGCGGATAAGACGCGGGACATAGCGTCTTATCAGCGTACAGTGATATGAGGATGAGTGAAGATTGGCGTGCATGTGCAAATATAAAGTACCTACGTATATAACATAGGCGGTGTATATAAATAAGTATATTATGTACATATCGTGATACCTAACCATTCGCAAAGGTGGGTGTTGGTGGGTGCGTAATTATTAATATCTCACCGCGCTAAGCTAGATTCGCGTGAGTTAGCCAATCAGGTGCGTGTTCGTGAAACGGGCCGGCCAATCAGCGAGCCAGAGCTTTTATAGACATATTCTCTTATCCATTGTTTTTTCTCTTTTTTTTTCTTTCTCTCTTTCTTTCTTTCTCGATAAAGCTGGAGACAGAGCTTACCAGGTGGGACTCTGAGCTGGTGAAGGTGACAACGGCGCCGTGTAGTCGCTTGGCGTTCAATCCCGCCGATGACTTCTTACGTTCAACGTCCAACCCATGGCACCCCAACAACCACAACCACACAGACAACATTGAGATTGATTTAGAAAGATTTAGACACTTAAAGAGACAAACTTAGCTATGCTTATTGTGGCACGAGCTTAGATACGGAACACTCTTGGGTGGTATAAATCATCTTCGAGCTTGCCATATTTATTTTATTTCTATCTCGTTCTCTCTCATGCACACCTTCCGAGCATTCTTTCTCACTCTCTCTCTCTCTCTCTTTCTCTCTTTCTATGCCTGGGTATTAACGGACACCGAAGACAAGAACAAGGTTGGAACTGGAAGTTGTTGTTCGCTGAACGCCCGAGATGATTAAACGTTCCCTGGAGCAAAGAAACTTCGTATTTCTCTAGGTCGAGTCCCGTTCTATCCTATCATCCCTGACGGCGGAAATGGAAGTGGATGGCTATTCCGGAAGACGTGGGTCACGTCACTTTTTCCGACTGCGACTAGACTGACAGCTCTTAATTAAATGCAATCCGCGTGATAGGCCGATTCCCAATCATTAAATGGGCTTGGACTAGGATTTCGCGCGAGTTACACTCGACGGAGGATAATCATTGTATGTACGTCGATGGGTAACATATACAACCGATATTATACGAATATGGTTATATCGTGTGACGGTATGTACATACATTAGATGATATATCACATTTTCGTGCTTTCATATACTGATAATATAGTTTACTGATAATACAACTGCTTTTTATAGAGCAATATGATGTTTTCACGTATATTGCTCTGATTACTACTTTGTCAGTGGCGTAATGACTGCTGCCGCATTGCTGTATTTTGAATGCCGGTGATGTTCGCGCTTCGACGTTTACTGTTGAAATTATTGTAAACTCCCCCGTGTTATTGAATCATAAAGCCGGCTGATGAGATGAAACGTTAAATGAATTATCGTTCTATTAAAGCCGCTTCAATATATATCCAACAACGTTTATGAAAGAATTATGGAAAGTGGGATTGTGCATTGGCGTACCTTCATAAGGCATAGTCCCCGGTCCCTCCATTCGTTATATTGGATACCTTACCGTGGTGGCCTTTGAAACATTTGTGTCGGCTTTTTACGTCGAGGATAACACGTCTCAACTCTTAAGCGATAACTTCCACAAAGTCTACCAGTCACTGAGATATCACACGTTTAAGGAAATTGTTAACGTTGCAGCGAAAATCCGTATGAGAATTTCATTAATTTTGATCTTCGCGTGTAATTACATATGACTTTCGATATCGAAGTATAATTTTCGTTGCAATGTTTTTAATTGAATAATATTTCATCCACGCATTAGCAAATTTTACAAGGATGAAAATTCTTATAAATACTGAACACAGAAATACTGTCAAACGATAGTAATAGTCATATCGTTAACTGGAAATAACAATACAAGAATAAAACCAGAAAGATCTGTTACACGTAATCCCAACTGCATAATGCATTCATACTCTTCAACTACAGAAGATACACATAATACTCAACGCCAGAAAATATTGCCAAATGGGACTATTAGAAGCGACTTAGTTAAGCATACGTCTGTGGACAAGACTCACCATGATCAATATCGTATGTATATATTCTGATATTTATTTTTCAAAAAAAAAAGACTAAAAATCTACAACACGATTCGACACACCTTTTTATTAAACTGACAGCTAAAAAAAACCTTTGTATCTTATCAACTGCAATACTCAATAAATGGGGTTTATACATTTCTACGCCTCTCGCATTCATTCGATTCGCATTCATACCGTGAAAAATGAGAGAGAGAAAAAAGGCAGACAAATAGAAACAAAAATGAGATGATTGAAACAACTAGCGCCCCTTTCAAAAGTCATAACGCATCAGAATTTCGTCGACCTAAATAAGCATTCGGCCGCGTTTACATATATGGGGGGGGGGGGGGGGGATAGCGTGCAAGGTCTATTCCGGTCTCTATTTCACGCTTGGTAAATAATAAATGAAACCGCTCATTCGCCATGCAAATCCACTGTTTACAGTGCAGCATTATTGCTTGTTGTCCAACCGCACGCTCGACAAAAATTTCATGAGTTATTGATTAATAAAACACCCCCAACCCTCGATCAGCCGTGCGTTTTCGCGTACAAAGCGTATAACAACCCCACCCATGCAGTTACGCGGCATTGTAATGCGATTTCGAAAGCCGCGAGCTAATGTGATTTTCATATTAAATTTATATCATGTCCCTCTCATTTTATTAGACATTTCGCCAATAATAATTAAACAAAATTTCACCAATAATAATGAAACAAGGCACACCTCGCTACCGCACAAACTATTAGTCTCCCTCAAATATATACCTTCGCAACGAATCGCCACGACGTCCTAATGCATTTCGCGCTGTTTCTTCGTAATTTCGAAAAAGCATATACACGTTCAATTTTCGCGAACGACGTTACCGTCGCACACGCGAAAAATACAAATCCGATTTGGTACTATGTAAAAGTTT
This sequence comes from Pachycephus smyrnensis, assembly GCA_030142225.1. Taxonomy (NCBI): domain Eukaryota; kingdom Metazoa; phylum Arthropoda; class Insecta; order Hymenoptera; family Cephidae; genus Pachycephus; species Pachycephus smyrnensis. Next base: position 1,398,452 of record JARQST010000527.1, on the reverse strand, counting down.
CTGCGTTCCATGCTAAACTCGCGTCACTCGGTATAAGCACGCGGTGTCGGCTTTATTGCAAAACTTGACTCATAAAGAGATTCTCGGCTTGCAATTCAAGAACGACGCCGTGCGAAAACTTTTTCGAATCGTCGAATCCATCCGCGTTTCAATCGATATTGAGATTCCATATGGTGCCCGCGGTAGATTTGACGAACCGCCGTTTTAATTCGAACCATAAATACCTAAGTGTGCGAGCTGTACGAGGCGTCACGACGCTTTAAGATATCACGCGATTCGAGACGAGAGCTCGACGTTTTCGTGAGAGATTAAGCGTCCCGACGCTAGACGGAGGTGAACGTGCCCAACATTACTGGTATACGTGTATATAAATATATATATTATATATTATATAATGTTTGAGATTGACCTATCAGCTGTACTACTCTTATACCTGTATATATATATATACACACACACATATATCTCACTGTAAAATAACTCCCTTCCTACCGGTACGATGTCGTTCATTACGTAACAGCTGCACGCTAATAATGAATACGAAATATACGAGTACGGTTTTATGAAGTTTTATATTGCACAGCTAAAAATACCTTGATATAGATCTATCCGTTAGCCGGAAATCTCGCGCTTCACTATTGGCCTACACGCGGTATCCATATCTAACCGCTTTATTTCCTTCTAGTACGAATTAACTTGTATTCAGTGAATCACGGTAGGCGCGTTATACGATATAAGGGGTAACGCCGTTTAACGAATCGAGTCGTATACAGAGATAAGTAGAAGACTGGAAAATGTATGTAAATGCTCTTTATCAGAATCGGAGAGTCACTCGACAAGAGCCATGCGAAACGATGCCATTACTCAAGTAGATTAGCCCTACTAGCACGACCTTCCTTTTTTTCATCTCTCTTATTTCACCTTCTTTATTCCATCCCCTTTGAACGCACGTGAATTCGCAAAGTATGGTGCGTGATACCTGGCGAAGGAGGTGTGGGAGATAAATGTGACTATTAAATGAAAAATTGTCATAACGTTTACGGAAGTTGCCCGTGGGCAAATACGAAGAAGTCGTATCGTTGGGTTTTCTGGTATAAATGACGCATATGGTTATGATTTAGTATGATCGTCCACGAGCGTTGAAAATCCTTCAGGAATTTTCTTAGCAAAGTCTCTCGTAAGTATATCTATACATATCTATATACTTAACGGAGCTTAAATGACTTTTGAATTCGCGACTACTTTACCTACGTCTTTGTGGTAACAATAAGTATAGCAAAGTACGGAATACCCTTTCATAGTTTTCTTAGCCAAGTCCTTGGATTTTCAAGTTGCGAAAGAAGTGGGACGGAGACCTAACCTCTTGGGGTTCCACGTGAACTTTAACATGGCGGTTTATTCTTGGTGTCGTTGCAAGCGTATCGGGACGAAATATCGAAAAGTCATTAAGGTCTTGGAGTATCGAACGGAAAGGGTTTTCCCTGGCACTTTTCATGGATCGGCAACCCGTGCACGATATTATACTTCATCTTTGACTTTGTTGATATATTAATCTCAAGGAGGTTAACATATATAACGAATACGTAATTCATAGTTGAATAAATTAAATTTATTCGAAATAAAAAATGTCACTATAGCAATTTCTCGAAAATCCAGGATTTTATTATTCAACTGATTGACCAACACTGATGGCTTATGATTTCATTTTGATGTATTTTATTTTCGAGGGAAATTAACGTTTTTTTTCGTATATTCGAAATGACGTTTCACGTCGAGTTTACGCAATTTTGAGAATGAAGAAGAATCTCTTAATTATTTAGGTTAGGTTGTGGGCTTTAATCTCGCTCTGTGTTTTCGCAGACTCAAGGATTAGTCCCAACACTCTTGCATACTGCTCTTGTGGTATTCAGTGCTGACGAAAGGTGCAAATGGCGGAAATATACTGGAGAACGTGAAAATAGCAAATGTTTACTATTCCACTGCTATTCAAATTACACTAATCCTACCTACGTAAGAGCTGTCGTCGCGCTGGGAAGGAGGCCAAGAATTATACAGATATATCCGTCTTGTCGTATATTCAAAGAACATGAGAAATCCGATAAAATGCAAAATTAACATTTATCAAAGCAAATACATATTGAATGTACCTACGAAAACATAACACACGCTGCTTATCATACGCAAAGTTAAATATATCCCGTATCTTTTTGAAGTCTCAGCAAGTCTATATTAATCCTTACAAAAATACTGTTTATTTTTTCTTATCCAATCGAATGCTCCATTTTTCAATAAAAAATTCTATATCCGAAATATGGCTCCCGTCTGTTTCTAGTTATTGACTGTAGCGCCGTGTACGCAGAGACGCAGAGACGCAGACGATAGGATGGGTATAGGACGAGAGTTGTATTCAACCGTAGGAAGAGAATAGTAGAGCCGAGAGGGAATTCGCGGTAATTCGCGTGTCTTTGCTTAATTGGATTACTAGAGATTCCACAGTTTTGCTTATTAGAGCGTTCCGGATTTCGCATTAAACGAGTACGCGTATAGCGTCGTTCGCTAAGCAACAACGCTATATCTCACTGCCAATTAAAATCAAATGTAATTGACTAATTGTAAGAAGAAGCATTTCGGATAATAAGATTACATAAAAACTATAACACTCTCGGCGTATTGGGACGTGACGAGTATCGAAAATTCACATACGAATGTATACACTCATTATATACGCGCATCGAAGGCCTTGTTGGTTTTTTAATGTCCGTCGTAAATAGCGATTAATTCGGCGAAAAGTTCGCACGTCGCTAAATCTTGTAAACCCGTCGAATTGTGGTGCCGCGTATGAAAATATCTGTAACCGCTCATAAATGTAAATTAAAGACGTTTAATTATAATTAATTGCCGGTTATAGCGCCGTTGGGACAAGTCTGCTGTAAGTGGTACATATGTACTATGCATATACATGTATGTACATATACGGTATACATAAATCAGTAGTCTATTGTTAGATATAGGCGAGAAACAAATAAGCTATGCTAAAAATAGAAAAAATTGAATATTTAAGTCTGTTGACGTGTCCACGATTACCGGCGAGGTCGACGCAAGAGAAATATCTTGAAACACGATACCCAGTCGAGAAAGTGGTGGATAAAAAAGTCTGTAATATCCATAAATACTAGTAGGTATTATACTAGCATATAGTATATATGTATAGATAGAAGACTAGAAACTTTGTACGTGAATTATTTTTACGATACTGTAAATGGCCAGAGGGCTAAAGTATTGTCATGGTCGGTGTAATTTGGCAATGTCATTAACGTACACCTTAATTAAAACTGCAGAGTAAGAACATGGAGAAAAAAGCAAAGGGAATGTACGCACAAGTGCTTAATGTTGCTAGAGCATTTAGGCTAAAGTATATCTATATACAGCAATATATAGGATATTACCTACCCAGTCCAGAGGATAATTACGTTAATGACTCTTATAACACATTGCAAATCGTCAAGCCTGACTTCTAACAGACTTACTGAAAACTTCATGGGGGAAGTTTCGTAAAAAGGTTCTCGAGCGTCTAGCAACGATTGCGTGTAACGTACTAAAAAAAAATATTTTAGCAACGTGCGTTCGCATATACTGGAAAGTCCGCAATAAGTACTTGAAAATCTGATTAGAAAAAACTTCTGTTCGCAAATGGAGCAGACGAAACCCAAAGCCCGCGCCTATACAGTTGAAACTTATAATACTTTTCCCCGATTATAATACTTTTTCAGTGCCACAGTAACCTGCTAGTGGAGCAATCGTTATGTCCGCAGGACTCGGAATGCTACTTGCGACTGAGCAGCAACAGCTATGTGATATATGTCACTTTCTGTATTTTCTACTTTAAGGGAACATGGGAGGACGTTATAACCTCAAAATTTAAATTTGTTATTGATAAGAACGCAATGATAAATTCTCATGTGAAAGATGTTCACGTATATTTTTGCAAACTGTACCGACACCTAAGTGACAATTTTTGAACGAAATAAAGGTGAAACGAGGGTGAGAGATGCATCCAATTAATCCGACTTGTAACGTATTCCTGAGTCAAAAATGTTTCATGTATCTCAGGCCTTGAATTCTCAATTGATTAATAATTGTGGAACTTACCCAAATATGCGTGTACTTCATTTCGATAATGTTAATGCACTAATGCCGTGTTGTTTACGTTTTTCATGATTGGGGAATACAAATGGCCGCCCAAGGTCCCGTGTTTCTTTAAGTGAGATCAAATCCTCGGAATACATAGTCGTTTCACGAAAATGCACTTATATAGCTCGTATACTTGCTTTGTTCCAAAAATCTCAATCCTCTTGGGATCCTCTATCTCGGGGTTCGTTCTATCAGAGATCTCTGGTGATGAAAATGGACGATGAGTCGAGGAAGGGTGCAGAGAGGGAGAAAAAAAATAGAAAGAAACAGATAAAATAAGTAGGTCAGAGGATATATATACTGTCAATTTCACGAAAAACCTGGATGATTCCCAAGGGATTCTTTCACGGATACACGTACCACTCTCGGGTAAATATTAATCGTCATTACGTGCACCTTACTTGAGGCAAAGAATATTTTTTTAATTTTAAATTTCCCGCCCTTTACGATGCGTCCCTACGTTAAGCTTCGTCGAGTTCTACGGCTCATTCACGAATTTAGAAAATTCTTTAATTTAATTAGACGCTCTCTGATATATGCTGTCGGTAGAAATATGAGGTCGCGCTAAAACTAGGAATATATGTTTCAATGAAACTGTAGTACGTCAACTGGAATTAGTTGGTGCATTTTTTCTATTTTTTTTTTTTTCATTTCGCGAAACTCGTATCACTACGTTGGGTCTTATAACGCAGCGCCAGAAGTGCAAACATGATTCAATTACGCCTCTTGCTTATGTGTCTCGTATACTTTATTGTCCTGGTTTCCATAATATATATGTATATACATTGTTTAGGCTTTTGGATGAACAATATCTGCACACTCTGTGTGTACGTAGATTTATGGAAGCACGTACTTTAAAATTTACACAGGAAATCTACACGCCATACAGTTGACGACCGATTTGGTCGATCGCAGAAATTTTATGACACTGATAGTACATCCATATAGATATATAGCAGATTTCGCAGTAATGCGGTCGTGCTTTTACGGCGGAATTTTAATTGCGAAATTTCCTCATACCTCGGCGTTCTCGACTGCGCCAAGTTTTCCGGTGAAGTTGAGAGGTTTTGCGACCAAGATAATTACTTGGGGATCCTTAAGGGCGGTTTGATAGGTACGATGAAAGGAAGCCGTGTATGTGGCATGTGATATTGGAATCTGCCTTCTGATTGACTATTGATAAAATATATAATGAAAACTCTGCTACGCACGTAAAGCTTATAAAATTTATTAATATTACTCCCTATTCCGACGGCTACCCTTACAGAGTCATGCAGGGTTGGTACCTATGGGGTTGCACTTAATTTTTTTTTAGTTCAAAATCCATAGAGTAACTTTACAATATTTACTGCATGATTTCTTAATTTTAGACGAGGTCAATGTTACTTTGCGAATTTTCGCGGGTTGTTTTTGGGTTAACCGAATTGCGACCGCATAACGCATCATGCTCGATAATGACGGTGCACTGCAAATTTACAAAACAAGCCGAGCTAAATGACAAACGCTAATGGGAACCGATGCTTCAATTAAATGGTCCTATGCAAATCGTATATTCGTACATTACCGCAAATGTAACTGCGTTACGTGGCCGCTCAACGTGTTACTATTTACGAGTTTGGCTTGTCAGCCGATTTCGCGAATAAACAGAAAATCGAATAATCCTGATGAGTCATTTTCTATTATACACAGCTCAAACATGATCATCGCACAAAGTCCCGCTGTTGACTTTACTCCCTTATATCGCATTACAATGCACGTCTACTGCATTTTCCTTCCATTGCACCAAGTGTGCAACGCAACGATGTACAAATCCATGCGAATTGTATAATCAGACTGTACAACGCACGCGCAATGTATTTTCCGTATTACGTATCGAGATACACGTAGCATGTGTGAAAGAACGAGCACATGCGATATGATCCGCTTAGGGAGATGACGTCGCGTTTTCATGTCGCGACGGATTTACCCGCAACACACGAGCTCACACGTAACACCCTCTTTACCATGTCGACCTGTAGCTACCCCTAACCTCAGTGAAGACTTTTAACACCCCTAGGAGAGTCACTGGCGCCATGACGTGCCTACGATTCTAGGGTAGGATTATATATAGCTAATAATAGTACATTCGCGACCTGGAAATGACGCGAAGAACGTTGACACGACCGATAAAGCGGCCATTACCGCGTACAAGGGAAAGGCGCGGATCAGCCCTTCCGTACACCCCTTTAAGTACTCCTTTTGAGGAAATCCCAACCCTCATTTTCCCTTCGATAGACCGGAATCCTTTAGCAGGGTGAAAAGGGGGTTGCGTTATCGCCCGGTAAATTCTCTTTGAGCAATGATTTTTTATAACGGCCAACTCAGCTTAACGATGTCTCTTTATATCGTCTATACGTACCTGCTGCGAATATTCCAAGCGTGCATTATACGTATAAAAAGAATATCCGTGGGAAATCGAACGGCGTTCGAAGAGAAAACCATTTTGTTTAGTGTTGCGAATAATTTTTTCTTTCCTCCCTATTGAACGTCTCTTCCTATATGCCTGTTGAATTCCCACCGTACCTTACGTATATCTACGGCGAAGGCATTGTGGGAAGTTTTCTGAACGTACTATTCAACTATCTCTGTACTGTACGTCTCGCGTGGAATGATGTAGGAATGAACGAAATGAGAAACTCGTTACAGATTAAAACCCTCGAGAGCCTTCGCATGGACGCATGGTATGCCATCGCTCGCATTAATGGAAGACCTAAGGGCACGCTCGTAAACGTAAGCTTGGAGTCTACGGGCTTGGAAAATATAAGTAAAGGAATGTACTGCCATGGCCACAGGAAAAAGGACACCATTGTGTTCGGCTTTCGAGAGAATGTTAGCGGTATCCTTTGACTCACCGAGGTTTTTTACAAGCGACAAGAGATGCCGTAATATCCGTTATTATATATATATTAATAAGTAAGAAAAACGTATAGATATACAGTATACCTCGAAAATAATTTTCTCCAGCTACGTTATAATTGTAGTCGCGTCTGGTTATTCACGAATATACTCATTGCTTACGTAAGTATCTGCTGCTCATTTTAAATCCGCGCGGGCCATTATCCATTCAAGGAGTTCTTCGTCCGATGCCGATAACCGCGGTTCCTGTTATTACCGACGAGAGTATCCTGTTTAAACCGCGCACGAAATTGAACCCGACGAAATACATTACCCACGGTACAGCGTCTAACTAAGAAAATAAATAACTCTCAATTATGCTCGGATAAAACTTAATAATACCGAGTTTCGTATCGCACCTCACCAAGTGGCCAACTTTTCATTGGAATTTTCATCGTCAATCTCCCTCGGCCGTAAGACTTTCGTAGGAACCTGCGCGATTTTCATGAAACTCAATCTCTCTCTCTTACTCATTCTCACACTCTATACCTAAGCAATATATAATTAACGACAGATAATTTTCTCGTATCATCTCTAAGCGCCTTATACTTGTCGGATATTGAAACTGTTCTGTAAAGGCGATTAGAAAATTGTTACGTCACACGTGTACTATAGGTATATTATATGCATAGTCTGACGTAGTATTTGAAAAGTGGGTGGCCGAAACTTCTTTGAACTTGAAAGTCAACAAAGAGTATTTTACAGAGAGACACAGGGGTGCGGGTAAGGGACGTGTCTCCCAAGAGGATATAACGGTCCTCCGCGTTTCTCCACCGCGAAAATTTATCGTATCTGAAAGCGAGCGAAAGGTTCTATGGAAACAAATAAGGCAATACTCACGAGATGCGAGTCTTTCGTTGTGAATGTGACCGGGTCCGAGGTTCTGGGTTCTCGACAATGGAAATCCATTTTGCCCCATGCCGCGGCCCCTGCAGCTCCGCTCCTGGCAGCCTCTATCAGCTCCATCTTTACACCCTCTGCTGCAAATTCGACCTGTAACAGATTACTTGCGTTATCCTCACAGTGGTGGAATATCGAAAAGAGGTTTCATGCGACGTTATATTCCGCCATAGACAGAGCGATAAGAAAGTGGCGGAATTTCGTCCGGCACAATCTTAAAAAGACCAATCGCCTGACTGGTATATAGCTATAGAAATTCTTAACTAGTTATCCTCTATGATAATTTTACACCAAGCATACAGAAAACAGAGCGTGAAACGATACCACACAGTGATTGAAATCCGGCATTTGGTTGTCGCATCGTTCTATTCTGAGTAAGTGGATGAACAGGATTCTCCAGTTTCAAGGCGCTTACGTTATTGACGTTGGATAGACAGTTAAGTAGATTACTCGTTATCGATGTATATCTATAGGCATCAATGTGTATAAGGCTAAGGAGATTAATCGTGTTGCTATATACAACTGATGCTATTTGGTTATCCCAGCGAGAGGCAAATGCGTAGGGTGACATTTCTTTGGATGGATATGGTACCTGATAGCAATTTAATTGTACCTATCTAGGTACGGATTACTCTACGCTTCATTGTTTCACTTTATTTCAAGCACTGTTGCCTGCGTCGACTCTTCCAAGCACAGATAACGTAAGAAACAGGTGATTTGTTGAAGTAACGTAGAACATCGTAAGAAATTTTCTCAGCATCTTTGATATTAATGGAGCTGGGTAGTCAGTGTCAACAAGATAAGATCACTGCAATTTTTTTTAATAACGCAAGAGAGTCGCCTCACTAGAAACTTTGTGCTCTATGGAGATAAATTTTCGATGACCTTTAAATGGACGGATGGAAAATGTTGCCATGACGCTGGACCTTACCAAGGCACTTAGAACTTTCAACTTGACAAGATAAACGTTCGATTTCGCGTAAAAAATTCATTGGCCGCTCGAACGCGACACGTGTGCTACAATATTTTTCCTAACCTAAAATAACAATGGTGGACAAAAAATATTGGCCACTTGTGCCAACGAAATAAAAATGGCATTTTTTTTCGTAAAGATCGTCTTGGTGGTAGAAGTTGAGTTTGGCTAAGTTAGTAATGGTGGACCTTGTGATTCTCGTGACAGTATATCGTACGTCCACTGGCTCAGCTACTTGAACATTATTATTTCGTAGTTGGTTTTCTTCGTTTTGGCAAAAATTCTCTTGCGGGAAACAACTCCCTCTGACGTTACTTTTACAAAGTGTGTACAGCGCCATGGCGAAACTGTATATGACGTCTACGTTGAAGGAAGTTTCTCTTTTTTGAAATTGTGAAATCAACCATAGCGTAAGACGAGACAGCGGGAAAGGGTGAAGATTGTAACGAAGAGAAAATATCGCAAGTAACAGGCTATATATCGTCGCATGGAAAGACGGCTGCAGGGAGGGAATTTCGATTGTGAAAGGAAACGCGACTACGATCTGTGCCCGAGGTCCTCTCCAATTCCAAGTAACGAATTACGCTCGTTTTTCTTTTTCTTTTTCTTTTTTTTTTAATCTCATTTCTATCTTCGTCAGTGTTTTCTCGGGCAAGTCCCCCGCGGGCTACGGCAATTTCCTTAAAATCCACTAAAATCCACCTGTAATTTATCGGCGAGATAATGACGTCACGTTTGCAATTCGACGAACGAGAAAAATGGGAACTCGATATGGATTTACCATACAGCGTAAAGGAAAGACTCTTCTTTGAAACTTTAATTATCCTATCGTTAAAATCTATCAGTGTACGTATAACTATATCTCTATTAATCACATGATATGTAAATGAAATTATATTGAAATTCATTTGCGCTGCGGTTTGATTTAATTGGATCCTTTTTTTTGATACCATTTCCCTCACCGCTTTATTTCTCCAAATGATATATATATATAAATATATACGTAATAATATATAACATGTACATACATTGTGCAAAAATAGATTTGGCCGCTTGACGCAATCGTCGACGGGATAGACAGGCCGACGAAGTCGTTTTACAACGTATCGATTACCCCAGGAAATGGAATCGTTAAATAAACAGAGATATCCAGCAGGGACAGATGAGGAAAACAGAAATTTCCCTCGAGAATCGCTTTTCGACGGGAAATATCCGTTGAGTGAATCGCGACTCAGGATTCGCTACGATAAGGACAAGAATGTCGCTGTCAGTTAGGCCAATTTTACATCAAATATATTTGAAAATATGTACATACATATATACCTAGTTCGTAACTGTTTTCAACCCTTAGCGTACCACACAAAAAAACAATACAAATACCCTATACGCACTTGCCGTAAGATTCTACCGAGTTTATTGATGAGAAATTTCTCGACACCGGATAGAATATCGCTGATCTATTCTGTACCCATGCCTTTGTATATATATACTGTAACTTTTTTCGCACGATATGGTTCTCCAGATCGTGCAGCTAAGGCGGGTTCGAACCGAAATCTCGGTGATTTAAAAAAGGAAATTTAACACGTTGACTGCCACATTATATTTTTCAAAAATTCTATCAGGTCATGGTTATTTAGCCGTTATATGATATCGAAAATATATTTATACTTGACCCCTGGTGAAGTGCATTTGTCACCCATATATGGGTGACGTGGCAGTCAACGTGTTAATTAGGCGGAACAATGAATCTGGAAACATGAAATTTGTGAACAATAAAAGGAATAAATATATTATCCTAGTTTGGTATACAGTGGTGTTAAAGGGAACCACCCTAGGTATTGCTGGATGTTAGTAAACAGAGTAGTAGGTGTTGTGTATAGAGTAATAATATTATTGACAATTATATGATGGTTATGCGCGGTATTTTACAGGCGACGCGTATCTGTTTTTCGTACGCGGTAATCTATTGATAAGACAGGTTTCTAATAACAGGTGGGATATAGATACTTCTATCCCTTTGTAATTTATATTGAGTTCTGTTATTATTAGATGTGTTAGGATGAAGTCGTGTCTAAAAGCAGCCTCCGACCAGCGGAATTTGATTAAAGAGTTGATTTGTTGAAATAAAAACGTTGTGCTGTTGAACAGTCTTCCACTGGGGAGCTCGTGATCACAAGTTAACTTGGCCCTATCACACACAACGTAACTATCTCGGAGAAGTAAGAAAAGTTTTATTCGCAGAGTAGATAGTTGTAAAAAGTTTATAATGACTTTAGGATGGCACGTATAGTGGGTGCGGCATGATGATCAAAATTGTCAAAGTGACGGCCCAACTGAAATGTGTAAGGTGATTCTACCTGGCAAGGAGGCGGTTTGCTTACACGAGTAGAAGTATCTTTACAAATTATGGTCAAGCGGAACGGTTTGTCCGCTTGCCCGAGACGGTTTGCTCGTTTCTCTGCTTTAAGATATCCTAGCTAACGCAAGTGGTAGAATGCTCGAGCTAGGATTTGTCGCCGTTTATATACCCTCCAACAGTAGACCAGGTGGCCTGAGGGGTGCGAAATAGTTAGGCGTCGCGATGCCTATGAATTGTTGTTATTTGATAGCTAAGGTTATTCGGACTAGCAGGACATTATTATTATCGCGGTATGAATATTATTCGATGTATTGGTTACAATACGTATATGCGTATATGTATACAAAGTGGGTTTATATGCAGATATGTTGACAAGAGTCTCGATTCTATCGTAAAATTGCGAATAAGAGAGTTCCCACGGACAGCAGAACTTTCCAGTCTATTCTCTCCTATTGTGTACTTTCTTTATTTTAAACCTTTCGTTTCCCTTTACTTCCGCTACCACACATCAGCATCCTGAAAATATCCCACCACCCATGACTTCCCCTTTTTTATGGAATCGCCTAATGTAGCGTACGAGAATGCACTTACGTCATAGCTAAGGGTTGATTTTTGTTCCATATACCATACTGTACTATATACATGTTTCATGAATTTCCACATACATAACTTTTTCTCAGGTAGCATCAAGAAAATTATTAACCGAACAGACCATCCAAACAAAGACTTACGTATTATATGATATGTGGACAAAAGAAATGTTGTATCATGTAAATTCTTGGCACTTTTTTTTATTTTTATTAAATCGTTCCGCGAAATTTCTGCCATCGATCTCAATGGCAAGGTCTCGGCGATTCTATTGGCCACGGGGATGAATTCGGTAGTCAACGTGGGAATAAAGGGGCTTGGTCGTATCCCGCGTGGCAATAATTATTTTGTATTGTTACATGTATCGGAGATACTTCAGTTAAGCGGCTTTCATATTACGGCAGCGCGAGACAAAAGGAACAAGGCCTTTTATCTTTTAATGAAACGCCGCGGCGGTAATAAAACGTGATATCGCCGTCAGGAGGTGCCCCGACGAGGAAGGGACGTTCGGTATGAGAGAGGAAGTGGTTTCGCGAGAGTTTCTTCGCTGTTTAGTAGTAACCTACTTATGGGTCTGGGAATGCCGTTGCGAGACGAAGGAGCAAGGGTTGCTGAAGTGATAGTGGCGTGGCCAGCAATGATAACGAATTAGGAATGCATAACGCTTTGCGTAATTGTCCTTTTTATAACAAGGGCACTGTTATAGTATAACGCTTCACCACTTTCCACGATACTTCGCGAATATTAATAACCGACTTCGGCGAATCTATCATTAGTTTTAGTGTCGCGAGGTGCTACACTCTCTACCCGTCAACTCTTCTGGTGTATCGCGTTCAATATCGTTTGAGCCAAAAAGCGTCTTGACTCGTTTTAACTGTCTCGTGTTCCCAGCAATAGAAAGGGGATTGTACCCTTCAGGCGTCGAGACGCCAACGATGTTCACCCATGGATTACAAGAGTGTTGCGACCTACCAGTAATGAATTTAATGCTTCAGAAAACTAAGTTCACTTACCTTACGAAGGCATCCTACGAAGTTGTTGATTCCCTTGGCACCCTGAAGGGATCTGGCGTCGGCGCCGCCACCCACCAAGAGTCGATCACTTGCCAGCTTTGTGAAGGATCCCGCCGTGTGTTCGTGTTGGGTATAGATTCCATCGACCATTGCTGAAAGCTGTAACAATAAAATTAAATAATTTGAATGAATATTTATTATTATTATTCCTTTAAAAAAATTGTTGTAATTAAACTTTTATATATACATGTATAGTATATGTATATCGTACATGCGTATGTAGATCTGGACGCTATGCGGATATTTACATACATGTATGAACTGAGACAAAGGAAAGACACTGGGATTCGCCAGCCATTCGTCTTCGGCTCGCGTCCGCGACGCCCTACGCATCCATTATTCAGGAAGAGGAGTACCAGGAGCCGTGCTCTAGAAATTGCTCCTGTAGAAGGTTCATCGCGTGAAAAAGGGCACCGCAGTTGTACATGTCTAAGATATCATCGGGAGTATTTCTACATTATTTTACATTCATGTATTACTTTCTGTACTTTTCAAATATTTTTGTTTTTGACTATAGATTAACTCCTTAATGCACGGTTTTTTTGCAACAAAATGACCCTTGCCCGAGTTAACTCGGACTTGCGCGTTAAGGAGTTAAGAAAATTGGAGTAAGAAAGGATGAATTGTGCTTAAGATTTTTGTGTAACAGCGTCACTGAAGTGTATGCGCATGCGTGAAGGTGATCGCTCTAATAATTTATGCTGATATCGATGTCAACGAAAGCCTCACGATTCCAATTTATATATAAAATATATATAACTTTTCTACCTGGGTCCGGTACCCTTTTCCAGGAATCTTCAGAAAATATATATTTTGAATTTAATTTTCAAAATTATTGCGTCCAATTGCCACTACTGTATATACATATCTTCTTGGGCAATATTCGTAAAGGCTATAATATGAGTGGAGGAACTCATATCTTTTTTTGACAAATTTTCATCTAATGAAAGGCCTTTCTGCTTTTGGGAATTTTGTACGCTTTTTTCAGTATAAAGCATACAATATACAGTCTCCATGACACGTGCCTATTCCATGTATGTGATATATATTATGAAGGTGATACGACGAAGTCCACAGAGCGATCCAATCACAATTGTTAAACGAAAATACCCATATCGAAGCATGATTGCAGGTATCGATCGATCCTGGTTGTAAACGTCTTTTATGCAGCGGTGGCATAAAAAACTAATTTGAAAATTCTTTCCCAACGATAATAGAAAACTTGGCAGCTAAACCCTCGTTTTTTGCTATAGCCTCATGCTAATTGTTACGCTCGCGTAACGTGCCAAAGCTTGTCTCGTTATCGTTTGTAATACCGGCTTTACGCATTTGCGGGCATAATCCCAGCGGACCGGCGAATCCGCTGTAAACTTTTTAATTAAGCCAATTAATCCCCTTCGCTATTTCGCATGAAAAGCGCGAAAACGAGTCTAGCAGCACGCGGACGGTGTTTGGCGGTCCGAGGCTGGGAAAAGTTCAAGGGGGTGGGCCCTTGGCCAATGTAAACCCGACAAAATGGAGATACTTTATGTTGCTTAGGAGAAAAATCATCCTGCGCTACACCGTTTAATTTTTGCATGGTTTACCTCGTTTCTACGAATTTCCACTGTGCGCAGAGTCAAAAATAAAAAACACTACTTTAACGTCTTTACCGATAAGCTATAACTATGAAACGAGAATACATCGTTTCACGTCGTATTTCCAACACTCATGACGCACCAAAGTGTTTACTGTCGCCAGTCGTAAATATGAAAACAAAAAAAAAGGAATCTACCAAACAGAGAAAAACCTACGAATAAGATTAATAACGGCGTTACCAAAAGATCATTAAAGAAAATTCCATTTCACATATACGACAAAAAAATTTCAATCAACCATGTATATCTCCAAGTTACAGAAATATTGTTAAGCTCCATTCGCAATATCACTTCAAGCGATTATACCACAAATACTTATAAGTCTAAACCTCAAGTTGCATTTTCCGTCCCATTGTTAAATATCTAGACGACTCTCAGGAATAATCTTTTCCTTCGGGAATAAAATGGCGGATTTATCATTCCGTTGGCGTGTTCCATCCGGCAATCCAACCGTTCCAACAACCGTGCCGTTTACCGTACACGAGATCTGCTCGTCAGTGAATCGACCGCAATCTCGTTTACATAAGTAACATTATTTGACGAGGAGATTGTTACAATCTCGAAACAAACGAGCGTATGATCTATGAGAGTAATGAAGGATGAAGCTGGTAAGATGATAGAAGGAGGATGAAGGATGTAGGGTGATGGAAGAAGGATGAAGGGTGACGGTATTACATCCAAGACGTACAGTAGGTACTCGGTCCCAAAGCAGCTCACAATCAGTACCAGGCTACTTTAGCGTTCACGAGAATGGTCCGTACCAGTGAGTCCAGATTACCTAACCTAACCTACCTAACCGTAACGCGCATCCAGTCTCAGTTAATTTCCAGCCAGCCGGAGCTTTACTGCCTAGCATTTGTCATAGGGAGCGTGCGATAAACACACGTGGCTTTATCTCTTGCGCGCGCAACGCTCCCAGCATCCTGGTTATACTGCTAACTGAAGGGATATGTGCAGAATCGGATACGGGATTTCACTGTAATTAATGGCTAACGAAGTCTCGAAAGCTTTTCGAGGCATTAGAATCAAAGTTTGATATTGATATGGATTGGAGCCTTTTGTACCAAAGAAACATTCTACTATCTAGTATCTGTATAGATATATATATATATGCTTCTTATCTGATATCATACAGTAACTCCATCTTAGTTAATTAGCACATTATAAATGTAGAAAGTACTTAAGATCAATCAATCTGGTATTCATGATGAAGTACCAGCTTTAGTATTTTAACAGTCATTGTAAATCCTATTACGTTTTTGCTTCCTTGTTATTCTTTAGCTCTTTTATTATCTTCGTTATCTACTATTCCACTCTGCACTTTATGATACTCGTTCTTTTAGTTTCAGTACTAGCTGGCGAGTTTCCGAGTCTTCCGGCCACCAATAATTAGCTCCCAGACTTCGCTCCGTAGCGAAGATAATCGACGATGAGAAGAATCGCGAGAAATGGATAGGAAAATCTCACTCTTCGTAATACCAACCCACTTCTTACATTGAAGCGTTATCTTCAGTGTTTTCTCATGAACAAATAAAGCCGGATCTTACCGCACTGCGCGGAATTCTGAAACTAAGACTTCCCAGCGATGATACGGAAGATTCGTCTCAAGTATTCCATGAAAATGTCGAAAATGTTCCTCCCTCGTTTAGGAAAAGTATAACGTATATCAAAATCTTATTCATCTAGAAAAATATGGCAATTATTTACGATATTAATAAATATGACGCAAGGACTTAAAAAATTTATAAAATCACGTGTCCTTCGATGATGTGTGAGCTGATGATTGTCTTAGGAACGATTAAATTATTTCTTTGAACTGATTACAGTGAAACGAAGGAGTATGTATTGTTTTCTATGTTTCTACGGCGTTTCCAAGGGAGGTTTTACTGCGAACGACTAACGAGCTTTTTCAGCTGGGAACTTGCGTATTACATATACTTACGTCATGTTTAAGGTAAAATTCCAAGAAGCCACTTTAAGTATTACCCGTGAAGAAAGTCATCCGTGAAATTATCTTACGTTTTAGTTATTAAACAGTTGATGAGTGCTAATTATTAACAAACAGTGTTTGAAGCCGTTAGAAACAGTACGTAGTATTTGATATATCTAGTGTCCTATCTTCTCTTGGTAATCTTTATCTTGCCCTTATTTGCTTTAGCTAAAATTCTGGGAAACTACGTAGTGGATACGTAACTAGGACTCCTATTGGGTTGGTACTGAATTAAATGCCGGGTTGGATTGTTTCTGTTTATCTTAGAGGATAAGGTTGGTAACTAAACTGGGGATGCACGCGACGTCGATTTCGTCGACAACGACGTCATGGCGTCTTTAGTTAGTTTTCAAGGAAAACGAAGCAAGGCCTAGTTAAGACACTCGGAGGCGAGTTCGGACACCGAAAAGCTTTACGATACGTCATGAACCGTAATTGAAGCGCGCGAAATCACCCGGGTCCTAGAAACTGGCGGAGTAAGTAAGTTAAATGGTAACTTTTTCTGTTTCGTGCAATAAAGCACGTTGCACGAAACGACTGTAAATCCGCCACAGTGGATATATAAGTGCAGCGTGAAGAAGCGCCACTCAAATTTATACCCAAATAATTTGTTGCTCGGGTATACTAAACACTGTTATTTTCGTATTAAACTTCACTAGTGAAATAAACATATTTTTTTAATTCCAAAGAAAATTTCGGAAAACCTCATCTATATATTAGTAATCCAATAATATCCGTGGGATATTATAGTCTGTTCACGATTAGTATGTGGTTTTGGAGGGGTCATCTTTGTATGAGTTTCAGAGTAAAAGAGTCCCCTGGGCTTTACATTTTCCACATCGTGGACATACATACATTGTACATACAGTCAATGATGATTCAGTAGATGGAGAGCGTTAACCATTGCCAAAATAACTTCAATACTCGAGGGGATGCTGGAAACATTGCTGAAGCGAGTGGAGGGTGGGTGATATTTCTGTATGGGAATTAGCGCAGTGTATACGCGAAACGTATGGGTACGCAGTCGTGGTAAATTATACGGTTGTGCAATGTGGTGCAGCTTAACCGTTGCATTAATTTTCACGTCGCACCTCCATTAGTACGTACTAATGCAGTCGGTAAGCAAACGGAAGGTAAATGGAAGCAAACGGAAATGCGGACTTCTTAGCGTACAGTAGGAGCTGGTACGAAGTGGGCTCGGAGATGAGGTAAAGCGAAGTGGGTATGCTCTTCAACGCCATTAGTTACCGGCTGAGAAAAGATCTTCCAATTAGATGAATTTTATACGATATTCAACAAAAGGGCTACACTGTAATTTTATTTGTTGCTATTATTCTCCTCTGTCTATCTACTACATACCAGGCTGTACAATCCATGTAGAAACTATAGTTACGTATATAACGTCTACGCCAATGTAACAGCTGGCAAACTTACTCGCAAATGGAATGAAGAGATTGGCACAAGTATTCCCAAGTCTCTATAGGTACTTAGGTACCACTGCATTAAAGTATCAGTAACTATCTGCATGTAACTACTGAAAGGAAATGTGCATGCCCACGCGTCTGAATGAATGTACAATATTCAATGTAAAGATTTCACAAAAAATCGTATAGACCTTAGAAAAAAGATGTTTTCGTAAATGGTAATACGTACGTTGCAATCGTCACATAAGATAGCGTAGAAAAATCATGAAATCCGAATGATTCACTTATAAAGTTACTATAGCGGACTGGGTAGTTGTGTCACGAGTGCGTGTATCCATTTCAATGTATCACGAGCCTTTGTATCGTGTACGTATGCAATTTATTTTTTCTACTTTTCTTAACGAGGATCGTATATTCTACGTTGGTAAGTGCCCCTCAAGCTCGGAGAAAACTTTTTCGTCGCCCATCAAATTTATTCGAGTGTCGTGTCCATGGAAATTCTCATCGTCGCAGCACGAGCACCTCAAGGCAGGGAAGGTTGGTTGCGCGCGCAACCAGCACCGTTAATCGCTCGAGTATAGTGGCAGGTCGGCCATTGGGATTTATCGTTGAAAATTGAGAAGTGAAACGAGGACGAAGCGTTATCGAACGAGAGTCCTTCGGTTGTGAGAACGAGAAGTATTTTTTCAGGATGATAAATCAAAATGAGAGCGACTATTTTTCTCACGTTTATGAAAGAATTCGTTATCCTTTAGACTGAAGGTTGGGGAAAGATATAAAGGAAGAGAGAGAAAAAGAGAAATTTTGTCCATTAATTGAAACAGTGGCAAAGTATGGTAAAGCAAGGGATAAAAAGTTAATGGCACTTTAATTGAATGGAGAATAATAATCATAGGGATGACTGAGGTGGCAATTAAATGTCGTGTAGCTCTCATGAGAATACATGACGCTAAGGGAAAAGTAAACCGGAAAGGGGGAATGCCATAGTTCACAGGTGAATTATCGTCTTCACTCTTCTTAGCATTTTTCTTATTTTTTATTCTTTCTTTTCAGCCTCCCTCCTCTCCTTGCCCGTCTTTCTTTTTTCTACAAACTTCCTTTCAGACGCACTCGAATAATGCGGGCCCCGTTGACTTAAGTCCTGACTCCCTCTCCTAACACAGTCACACGCTGACTTAACCTCATTTTTGTTCTACGTGTCTTTCTTCTTTTTCTCTTTTCCTTCCTCTCTTACTTCTCCTCTTTTTCTCAGAAAGGCAAGAAGAAACTTTATAAAAATTACGAAACCAAAAAAAAAGAATCTTTCGATTTCTTTATCGAAACTAAGTGCAGACAAGTACCTGTACGTATAAAACCGAATTGTCACGTATCGTCAAGACGTTATATTGGGAACCGTCGCGTTCCAGACGTTCGTTGGGTGTGACAGCTGTTGATTCGAGTCAAGTCTTTAACGGTTTTTCTTGTCGGGGTTGAACGGCGAAAGAATTTTTAAGAGCGCTCAACCCAACTTCTCTCTACTTTGAATTTGCGAACAGTCCTTTTCCTGGGCTTGTCGTGGTGAATGGGTACGGCGGACGAGAAGGGAGCATTTAATGGAACGGACGACACGGAGTAAATGTTTTCGCGGAATTATGCCATGAGGTTTTTATTCCCGTAAAATAATATTACGTACCTCAGACTTGGATGGCTCGGCAAGCACGGTTCCCGTTTTTTATACTCGAATCCCGCACCTGCCCCTTTTTGCCCATTCACTCATTTTACTTTTACATTTCTTTTCATACTCCTGTTGCGTTGCCGCCCAACGAAATCCTGAATGATTTGCATTTTGATTTAATTTATTCCAATGTACATGGACCGTTGTAGAATAATAAGCCTATACTCGTTTGGCTATACGTACGTGGAGAGTACCTGATATAACAAAAGCACTCACGCGTAACATTACCAGTGTAAATTTATAATACTAAAGCAATTTTTTTTATCACTTCAAATTTTTTCTCCTTCAGTAAAAAAGTCATGTTATAGTTACGATGCCGCATATCGAAAATATCACGAAAGTATTGTTGTCGCTAATCCGCGATGCCGATTGATCGTCGCTATCGTCGTTCAATGCGTATGAATTTGTCGCTTGGCACGCGTGTTCACGGTATGCAGTCAATTTGATATACAGCGGCTACTTCTTGGGCCATTACGCGACAACGAGGAGGTTCGACATTAAATAACGCATAGTTCTGAGGAGTGTTAACGATTTCCAACAAATTACCAAAAAAATCATTGAAAAATATGCATTTTTGACATATAGGGAGGCAGAATCCGAAACGCGTGTTTCGGCCATAACTTTCAAACGGGTAGGCCCAGCGCAAAAAAAAGGTGAGTTCTGGAGAGTGCTAACGATTTCCAACAATCTCATTAGTGTAAAATCCATGTCTGAGTTAATTTATCGCATAACGAAAATTTGGTCGGCGCTTTTCGCGAGGCCGATTGGTTGTCGCTGTAGCCGTTCAATGCGTGGGATTTCGCCACTTGGTGTGTATGTTTACGGGATGCAGTTAATTTGACAGATTGCAGTTACTTTAGATATATATAGATATGAAATGATTTTCTAATTGTTTATGGGATGCTGGTTCGGCGCGCGTGTAGTAGGCCTCGGTTTGGTTGGCTAGGCCTAGGTTTGGTTAAAATTTCAATTATACAGATATTCTACAGATATATACTTCTTATTTTTTTTATAAAGTTGTGTATTTATCGTTAAAGGAATATCTAAGCTAAAGTGAAGTATTGATTTTTTCAAATTATCGAATATTGTAGAGAGGGACGAGAGTTTCATTTAGACTATTAATTAGTCCTACGGTAGGCTGTTTTGTTTCCACATTGCGGCGCGTATAACAAATTGCGGATGTGCATATACAACAGGGCGGCAACATTATTTTAATAAGGATCTAACCGGATTAGGAAAAGCCAACAGGTTCCCTACTATATGAGCCTACTAAGCAGGAGTATTAATTAATAATCCGTCTTCGAATTTGCTGTTAAGTTACTATACGACGCGATATTTTTCATCACGCCTCAGGACTTCCATTACTCGAGTGGATATTCCGTTTGCATTTCTTCTAACTTTTCATTCTAATCCTTCCCTTTCATCCCGTGACGTGGACTACGTGAAGAAATTCCGAGTGAGCCCCGAGAACCTGGATATGCTAATTCGAATGCCGCAAGGATGAAACCGTCCTCTCCAAAAGCAAAGCAGACGTATTTATGCGTTTTCCACTCTTGACTCTTAGTGGCAGCGATCCAGCAAGAAAAATAGTAGGATAAAAAAATTACCACAAGACTGTACCTACGGTATCGCTAAGCTTAGAAACGTTGGGTACACCCTGTATATTTTCCTTCATGATTTTCCAGCCTCTACCATGGAATTTCGCAACGAAGCTGCTGGTCCATCTATCCCGGAAACCAGGACGCGGAACTTAGGACGTATGGAAGACAAATAAAGAAAGAGAGAGAGAGAGAGAAAGGATAATAGAAAGAAAGATCCAAAAGAAAGCCAAAGAGAAAGAGTGAAGAACACTCGGGGGCTCCACTCGGGAAAAATGGTGATCATTTTTAACAAGATTCCCACCATCTATCCGCTTATGTTCTTAAGCCGCGTTCCGAGCCTTCCCGGCAGCCCTTATATAGCTACGTAGCTGTATGTACCCACGTATGTACCGTGTACCACATTCCTGAAGGTCTTGAACTCTCATCAGTTTTTCACGTTTGACTATTTTTTCTCTCTCCTTGCCTCCATGTTACGTCACTCTCGTACCCCGTCGATTCTTCTGCTCCGAATCGATTCTGCCGTCATTTTCTCTCTTTCTTTCTTTCGTTCGTCTCTTCGATTTCACTTGTCCCACTTTCATGGACCTGGACTATAGGACTTATACTATCCGCACAAATTGGACGCGGTTTGTGGACGATGGAATGTGCGGTTTGCGCTTCCTAAAGGAGTCTGATTACTGACGGGTAATACCTACTGGAGAAAAATCGACGGCCTCGACTACGGTTACTGAGTGCGAGCAGCAGGGTTGTGGGTCAAAACGAAGAGAAAAGAAGTATAAATGGGCAGAAAAGTTAGATAATAAAAAGCTAAGGTTTTCTGTATGGTTAGTGTGGGCGTCGAGCTTCGTGAATTATGCGGGACGACATACCAATCTGTGACCAATGTGATTACTGCGAGGAAAAAGGGTTCGCTTCTAAATGAAGCTTGATCATCCGGTGTCGTACCTAAGTGCAATCTAGTCCGGAGATTTTACGAAATTTAAACCCTTAATATAGATTGACGTTCCACTCGTACCTTATATACTATGGAAGCATTATTCAATCACGAACTATTTGAGATATCGAATAAGGAATGATTAATTCATTTTACCCAATATAGTTATACAAAATTTTTATTTACAAATTTCGTTCTCGGTGATTCACTGTACAAGAACTAGTAATCATATCTGATGATTATGTGTCTATCAAGAAATACTATATAAATATATAAACCTATTTCATTTTAATGACGTCCAGTGCAAGAACTAGTAATTATATTTGATTATACATCTCTCTCGAAATGCCATATAAATATATGAACCTATTTCATTTCAATGACGTCCAACTCAACTGACACGTGACGTATATGTAATATATCATCATAACAGTAATGCGAATTTCCAAACTGTATAAAGTGACGTTACGAGAAACTGGCGTTTTCGTTTAGGCAAGAGTGACGGCAATTCCCGATAATTTACCGATACTTCGTCGTAATTTCAGACACCATCAAACCCCGTATCTCTACCATACGTATACTACTATATACGTATGCATAGCACATAAATACTATACGTTTATGACCAGTAAGTTACTCACCCTGCAGAAACTGGTGATAGACGAAATCTGAAACAGAAAGATAAAATCGTATATTTTATCTAGATTCTGTACTAAAGCAATGGCTGTCTAATAATATGCAGTTAAGATGCTAGTATGAGTATCAAATTACAGTTCAGCCTTACATAGTAAAAATACTATACATAGTATATAATACAGTATAATCGAGTCTACATATATATCTAACTATATTGAAGTAACAAAATATCTGAGCATTTCTGACCTCGAGACTGAAATTTCATTCCTGATAATCATCGCAACGTGTCGCCGATTCGAGGACCGCTTTGACGATTTCTTTGGGAGTGGAATTTTGCTTTAAAAAAGAAACTCCATTACGCTCCCTCGCGAAGTTCGCGACGTTTAGCGAAACATTGAGTAGGTGGGACATAAAGCATAAAGCGACGTTCACAAAGCGCCTTTTGTGTGCTTTTCGCATTTCTCGAATCGCTCGTGCCGGATGCTTATGGGTATTTTTCTGTCTAACCACAGAAAATCCTGTTCTTATATGTATATATATATATATATATATCTTATATGTATATATATATCTTATACATATATAAAGGGGTAGATACTAGGTCCATTTCGGATCGCTATTGGTTCATATAAGGACATACGGCACATACGGGGACGGTCTTCATATGTTTCTGTATATAATGGATGATATAAGGACCGGTCCCAATAATCTCCAATAGTTAACACAAGGACAGGTAGGAATGATTATAACTGAATGAAGGTACTTATG
>JARQST010000527.1:1251949-1374630 GCA_030142225.1 Pachycephus smyrnensis | reverse complement strand
TACAGTACAGCATGCTAAGAGTTATTACAGTACGTGTGTAATCCTAAATTGCTATATTTTTGGTATCTTTCGCTATATTTATGAATAACTGCATGTATTGAATAAAATTCCCGAGTTTTGAGGGTAACTAACAGATAAATTTTGTTCTTTACAAGCTCGGTCCCGATAAGTACCTTCAGTGTTCCGATTTTCAGGCAATAAAAGTACCCTCATTTTGCAAAATTCATGTCAAGTTCACTTTATTCTCAAAACAAATCTTTAGCTCCTCTTTTTTAATCCAATATTTTATATCTGCTCATCAGTATTTCGATGATTTGATATCAGTTAATTGTATAATGTTGTTTTGGTGGTAAGAGCCATTTAATATAAGTTTTGCAACGTAAGAGTACTTATGACGGCCGGCAGACGGAAAACTAAAGATACTTATAGGGACTTGTCTAAGAAATGACCATTTTTCCCAATTATCTGCTCTCCACCCTTAGAAATACTAATTTATAAGAAGGCAAACTGCAATTGGATAAGAACAGTTGGTAAGGTAAAGGGCCCAGTTACTGATAAAGATATCTTTATCATAGTTGGCTTCCCCCACTACTCGATAAACAGCCAATGGCGAGGCGGCGTCAGCCCAGTCAGAAAGAAGGACACTAGCACCCTCCTCCTTTATCCTGATGAATTTACACGGTTGGAACAAGACGTTTTCCTTCGAAGGTCAATAAATGGAACATATACCATAAACAGTTTTTGAAAAAAAAAATGGTAAACTCGAAATAAGTTTAACATTATAAGGATACGTATGAGGACCGGCAAACGGAAAACTAAAGGTACTTGTAGGGAACAATCTAAAAAAATGACCGTATTTGTCAATTATCTGCTGTCATGCTTAGGAATATTAATTCATACACGAAAAAAGAGTATAACAGAAGATATGAAAAATATAAGCTTAGAAACACAAGAGCATTGTTCAGTAATCCTTGGCATGCTTTACTGTAGTTACCGCTTACGTAGGTAAATCATCCAAATATCCAATATCGACTGCAAAAATGCATAGTGATAATTATCGAACAGTGTCCATTTGTCTCTGAACGGCAATAATTTTGACCCTTTAACTGTATGCACTTCATTGCGTATGGATTAATATTCACAAGCTTTTACTGCAGATAAATTAAAGATTTAATCATTTTTAGATCGGTCCCTATAAGTACCTTTAGTTTTCCGTTTGTCGGTCCTCATACGTACCCTTATAATGTTAAACTTATTTCGAGTTACCCTTTTTTGAAAACTGTTTATCAACTGTTCTTATCTAATTGCAGTTTGCCTTCTAATAGTTTAGTATTTCTAAAGTTGAAGAGCAGATAATTGGGAGAAGTGATCATTTTTTAGATCGGTCCCTATAAGTACCTTTAGCTTTCCGTCTGTTGGTCCTCATAAGTACCGTTAAATCGCAATATTTATTTTGGATTTATCTTACTTCGAAAGAATGTCTTGCTATCTTATTTATCCCAACAATTTGTTCGTAAATATCAATATTCCAATAATTTGATACCAGTGAGCCGTCCGATGGTGTTTCGGAAAAAAGAGAATCTTAGCTTTACATTTTATCATTGAATCATCTGAGTACTCACTTATTCTATATGGTGTTGAATAGTTTCAGATTTTTGTGAAGTTTTTGATATAGCATTGAAACTATCAATATTCACTTGAAATAGTTTTTATAAAGCATATTTAGTAAGTATTTTGATCTGAAGCCGAGGCGCTAGGGTATCTTGAAATAAGGTCTCCATTTTTGGTAAAATCATTACTAAAGCCATACGAAAGGGTCCAAGCTTGCAGATGACACATTTTTCCTATTACTACTTTCTTGGAAATACTAATCAATAAGAAAGAATGATTCAACTAGATGAGAATGATTAATAAGCGGTTTTAAAAACACGAGAAATCCGAAATTTATTTTTCACTATAAGGGCACTTATGAAGACTGGCAAATTAAACACGGAAAGTGTTTATCAGTTCCAATTTATAAGAAAAATTTCTTATCTTAGAAACTTTAGTTGTGCAATTGCTTATATTTGTAATGTAATTAAAATATAAACAGTTGGATCTTGATGGATATTTGTCCAAGTTGATATACGGGATTATCACGAGGACCTCTGAATCCATATAAGGCTTCGAATCAGCAGTACCATATGGGTTCCAAGGACAGCTCACTAATAATACTGGGGTGCACTATGGTGGACCTGATAATAGACGATTTATCAATATCGGTGGACCTATTATCCACCCATTTATTAAAAAATCTCATTTTCGTTTATACTTAACTCTCACGATATACATATTAAAATGATTTTTATTGTATATCTCATAATGGAATTGTAGAGTAATGTATACGAAATGTGCACATTGTACACTTGGACCTGGTATCTACCCCTTCATGTACATATATATTTATTTATTTATTCATTTAGGGTAATACACAGGCAAAGCCCATAATACAACAAAGAAATGTTTATAAAATAATGTTGCGCATGTAGGAAAGACATCCTAGCCGAATCACAGCCCATATAAAAGCTAGAGTTAATTGAGTGTATGTTAAAACTAAGCGACCTAAGTACAAGTTTATTGAAAGCAAATATAGACTTTTTAAAAATACTTTCAACTACTCCAAAATTAGTATCAAAGTCACTTAAGTAAGGATTCTTCTTGATAATTTTGTTTCCTAATAAACTTATTCTATAAATAGGATCTCTCAAATCAAATTTACTATTTTGAGTAGGAAGAGCAAATAGTTGGTTAAATCTAAGTGTATAGGTAGGATTAGATAAAGGGATCAGGCTTTTTAGTTCAAAGCATTGGTATTCGTTGGACATAATTTTAAAAATCAAGGTAGCATCAGCAAATTCAAAATAAAAGTCGAGTGATGGAATTCCATGTTTATAAGCCACCTCGCTATAGTAATGATTGAGCCTACTCATAGGTGTTCCATCAATAGATGCAATTATTCTTAAAAATTTGTGTTGAATTTTCTCGAGTCTATACAATGAGTTTTTATCTAAAGGTCTCCAAATCACAGAAGCATAAGTTAGAAGAGATCTGACTAGGCTGATATAAAGATGAATGATAGAAGAAGAACATTTGAACTGCTTGGTATTTCTGATAATAAAGTGATATCTTCTGCTTGCTTTTAGTGCTATGTGATTGAGATGCAAGATGAAATTAAATTTGGAGTCGAATATAACCCCTAAATCTTTGACCGAAAGAACTTGATTAATCAGTACATTGTCAATTTTGTATTCATAACTTAGAGCATCTAAGGATTTGCAGAATGCCACTACATCACATTTCTTTATATTAATGTACATCAGGTTTCTTTTACACCATTCAACAACTCTATCTAAATCACTTTGTAATTTTATACAGTCATCAATACTTTCAATTTTCAACATAATTTTCATATCATCAGCATAAAGCAAGGGTTTTGAGTGTTTCATAACTTTGGGAAGATCATTAATAAAAAGAACAAACAATATTGGCCCGAGGTGAGTCCCTTGGGGAACCCCAGATTTCGCGTAGAACTCTTTTGATAGATGACCATTAACTTTCACATAGCATTTTCTCATTGATAGATAATTCCTCACCCATCTTATTATATTCACTGGTAACTGGTACCTATGTAGTTTATTAATAAGAATATTGTGATTAACCAAATCAAAAGCCTTCTGGAAATCCGTATATATGACATCCGTTTGTCCCCTATTTTTTAGATCATTAACCAATTTATTAGTGAAGATTGCTAGATTGGTCACAGTCGAACATCCCTTTACAAAACCGTGCTGTGATGGTGAAATATATTGCTCAAAAGAGGAGTAAACTTTTTTAGCTATGATGTTATCTAACAATTTAGGGATTGCGTTAATAATGGCAATAGATCTATAATTAGTAATATCATTCTTTTTTCCACATTAAAAAATGTATGTATATATGTCTATATATAATGTATGTATGCGTACATAAACCTCTATACATATACAATAAAGCATAGGTATAGCACGTATGAGCATTCATATATATATGTACATTTAATTTTATGTATATATAATGTACGCGTGTATTAACGCATATGAGTAACAGCCTAGCTGTTTGAGTCAACGTGAGCAAGGATTACCTAATTAGTTCTCGTGACTTAATGAACAAGAATGCTCATGGCGATGTTACCTGCCTCAAGTCCGTAGAATAATTAGTTATGACATTGCTATGTTAATTATTAACAACTCACGCGTTGCGTCGTATAAGAAAATTATAAGAAAACGTTTTCGGTAAGACGAATTAAAAAAATAAAAGAAAACTTTATTTTTTGTCATTTTTTGTTTTCTTCTCATTTTCAACATACCCAAGTTCCATTAGCTCTTTCTCTCTTGCTAGATAGTGGCCATGGGTTCTCCAATGTCTAAACGGCTCGGTGCCTTTAAATCGAATCCCACCCCTTTCCAAAAATAGCCAGAAACGCAATGAGTTATAGAAGCTCTTCCCAGGGCTCGCATCCCCTAACGATGAAAAATAAAACCGGCCATTTATAAACGTGTCAATTATAAGTGATTTACATCCATCCCCGTGAAAAAACGTGTGTAGCGCTCCTTCACTTTCGCTAGCCGCGAGTATATCCTAACTTTTATTTTATCATTTTCCCAGTCGAATTCACGCGAATCTCCAATCGTCGATTTCGCATCTCGATAATTGCAATTTATTTGGTGAATTGCGTCACTAGCGCACAGAGCTGAATTACCGATATCATTTCGCACGAGAGAATTGTGTAACGTCTCAACGATAAAAATTATTATATTGTTACACATGCGTGATGACTCATTAAATTGTATCATTAGGATTTCGCTTCGGGGTTGTTTCTGTAGCGATACTACATTGTTACGCATACGCAACCCAGCTACGCATAATACCGCGACAGCGTTACATTGTGCGTGAAACGCTCGGCGCACGTTAATGCTAACGAGCTTTTCCGTAAAATCCTCTTAATTGCGGCCTCGCGGATTGAAGTGCGATTATCGAGAAGCTACTGCTAGAGTCGAGCTTAATTCATGCGTTACACAATGAGCTTGCCTCTCGATGAAATTAACTTGGTTGATTACGAAATTAGCATCAATTACGTTTTTATAGGATATAAAGTTAAAAATACGAATGCTGTATACATTTGCGAAAAATATAAAATTTTCTTTTTCTCTTTTTGTAAATTATATCGGAAACTTAAACACATCAGATCCCGTATCAACGTCTCAATATTGCCACATCAATTACTTTCAATTCGAAATCCTTTCGGGCTATCTCATTATCGTTATCAACCGCCTGCAATCTTGGAATGTGAAGATGGAGTAGCACTCGAGAAAAAAGTAGATTTGAGGTAAATGCGATTTGTTCGCGGGATGAAATCACGTTCATAAAATAGAGAAAGGTTCACGTGCTCGCGAGACTGTAAGTCCTCGCGATCGTGCGTACGTGCCTTTATATTGTCCTGGGCAGAGTTCACATACCTATCTATAAACGTAATATAGATTCTTTTGATGCAGTAAGAATGACTTTATCACACTTTATCACATGCGTGACAGTTGCTGTAACCATAGCAAGTTGCTCCAGTTATTACGCAAGTGGGTATAACCTGAAACCAGTGTGTACCCTACTTTACTGTAATTAACTAACGTTGTGCGGTCTTGGCTAACTAACTCAGCGTATGTGGCAGGAAGGAATGCTAGCACTGTGGCACGAGAACGTCATCCGAGGGGTAGAACGAAGTGCATTAATATCCTGTCGTTGAACATTGTCCAGTAGATTCGAATCGACTCGAACCAGCGATTTGACCGAGCTATAGGTCCTTTCAGCAACGACGTGACGAGCTATTGCCAACTGCACGTTGGTACTCCTACGCGACGACGTGCACAGTCTGTAGCTACTCTGTGTACAGGAGCGATTCAGCTACGAAGTTCTGACGTTAATTCCTGTACAGGTTAGGTTGGCATCCCATTGTTTACCACTGATGGGTTATCTGCCTAATTGGCTTCGAATTCGAGCTATCGACTACCCTGCGAAAACGTTATCCGTCGACGCTTATTACGGACATCCCCAGGATGCCAATCGGATCTCGAGGCCACAAGATTTTGGGAAGCTACAGTTACTGGAATCTGAGCTATTTCAATTACGTGGTACGGATCGTTGATCTTTGGTAGATTCATAGACAATTTTTATACTGCTCTTTATTGTGTCTCGTTATATACCTATACGATACTCCGTGATGCTTTACAGCGTACGATATATACATGTATCTTTCCTGAAAAAGGATACTGAGGTAACCATACGCGGCAGCTCATTGATCGCTATCAGAAGTGTCCTTTACGACACGTGGTTATCGTTCCTTGAACTATACGAGAGCGCTAGTAAATTTTATGAGTTTAATCAATATCGCCTGGTGAGAGAGATTTCAGTGATACGCGTATACGTATTCGAGGTACCCGAGTCTGTGTTCGCAGTACGTGCGCGGCGACTATGAAAGTCAACTGGATAGTACTTCCGAATGTCCACGTATATGATATCATAGTATCTTGTAGGTGGATAACGTAATACTCGAGCGAAATGTCCAATAAGCCATACTGTCTATGTGTAATAAAGTATAGGGTACCTAGGAGAAGGGATGACAGTACGTGCTTGTGCACCGATCTTCACTACACAGATATATGTATATAGATATATTATAATACAACCTATACTGTATTATATATACAAATGCATTTATAATATGTCAACGACTCCTGTAGATACGTAATAAGTCGATGTTGGATTTGCAGCAAGTATAAATTGGAATTACGTCACGTCGGATTGGCAGCTTTGACTTTGATGAAGATGCAAATTTATCGCCGATTTTCAGTCGTCCTCGACCACTCCCGGAGTGTCCCCTATATACATTTGGCTGTATTTCGTGCGTTCTCGAAAATCGTGGTAAACATTTATCGTAAAGGCTCGTGGGGTTGAATACTATTGAGGAGTGAAATAAAGGGAAGTAAACCTTGAAAAAGGGCTTCATCGCGATTCAGGTTTACCGGATATCCGGAACGCAATATCTCGCGGATAAGTTACGTGGACGTCCATAAATCAGGAATTCGACTGGAGGTTGGACTAAGGGTGGGTATCGTATCTTGCGTCGATTCCAAGACACTCACCCCTATTTATATATACACATATATATAGAAGTTAGTATCATTCCTACTAGAAATCCACACTCGGTGGAATGAGAGCGTGCTTTCTTTTTTATCGAACTCGGTCATCGGTGTGCTTTTGAAAAAAGCCAACCTATATGGCTCTGGGGTTGGTTCGGGGAATTGTGCTCGAGGTAAATCCTCCAAGGGTCCATTTCCTTGCACGTTACGAGCACAGTGCAGTGCTGCACGCAGAGTCTCGGCAAACAACTTACTATGTTTCGTGATACATCAACTAGATGTGCCATCTAACGTATGTCTATGAACAGCGCCATTTTTATTTTCAGTTAGAAGGCACTTCCGATAACATCACGTTATCACGTAACTGCATTCCACAGCGCGACGGAAAAAATAATTTTCATTACTCAGTATAAAGAAGCAGAGGTGAAACCTTGACTGCTGAAATTCGACAATATATATTGTATATACACATACATATATATAAACATATCTGAGGGCTGTTTCTAGAACATTTTCATATATGCAGTGGCAGCTTTGAGGACACTGAGTACTTTCCAGGACTGTCCTGGAAAAATGTTATGTCTAAGGGCAGTTTCCAGGACCATAAAGCGGCGACCACGCCGAATTCTCCCAAAATTTTTCAATACTAGGCACTCGGAGATGTGATGGGTTTAGAAATGGTTACGTTAGGTTAGTTTAGGTTAGAATTCCAATGCTGTGATAATCCAAAGTTTAGTTTCTTTTTAAATAAAATTTCAGTTTCCCGTTGTGAATGCCCCATAATCGGCGAAGTCCTGGAAACTGCCCCCTGGATATGATTATATAAATTTATATTCCAAAAAAATAATCTTAGAAAAACTATCTCTCGTAAAGACAGTACGAGATCTACAATAATACGTATATATGCATTTGTATATATGATGTATACCCTATGCGATTCCTAGAAAGTAACGTAATGCCTCACGTTCTCCCCTGGCAGTAAAGATTTTTCCCCACGATAGTAGTAACGGCAAAGTGCGCCCAGTATCAGCAGGGTAACCCAACCACTTTCCCTTTCAGCTTCACTCGGGGCTACCGAAATAATCTGACCTTAGCTAAATTCGAGCAATATACTAGAGGTTCTAGAAGCCATGTAAACATATGTTTATAAATATCCATGTCTGCCATGTATGACGGTGATAAATATTACAAGGCAGAAGGCCTGCAATGGTATGGTGTCAATCATATACATGGTTGATAACTATAGTTATTATCTCCCATAATTTTCACTCCTTGAACAGAGAGTACAGTATAGGCAGATTAATCTGACCTGGCATAAAGTATATGCTTTAAGGGTGAGAAAGTGGGAGAGGATGATGTCTAGACGTTCCAACCCTCATCCCTTTGATCCCAGCGCGCATTGACAGCCTCCTAGTTGGTTGCGTTTTACTCCTGGGACACTTATCCGCCCTTATGAGCTAGTATAGGTATATATTACATAGCAGGTATAGTTTCACAGAAGGAAAGAAGTACATACGGACCACTTGTTGTAGCTTATATACATACACGGCGGGGTAGGGTATATTTTATCATCGCATCTCTCAGTTATATACCTGAGGTACCCATATGTACGTCTTATACACATATCCGAGTATAAGTTAGGTACCGAATAGATACATAAGAATGTAGGCACATAGGCTGCTGTAGAAGCTAGATACGCCGCAGGCTAAGAGAGACGATAGACGCAGTGAAACTGTAAAGTTTTTTGGACGGCACGGTAGGAATTCTTGAAGAAACTCGAAAGTACTCGAGTACTGAAATCCAAATTCTTTTGGAAATCGCAACTCGAAATGGAGAAGTTACTTTCTTTAAAGAAGTAATATATATATATATATTATATAGAGTATACAGAATGTGTGGAATGCACGTGTGCACAGTAGTTTTCGTATTTACAATTTGGAATGATCGTGTGGGTGAGGTAGATCTGTGTGCACTTGAGTGAACCTGCGGTGGAGTGGGGAAGTGTAGGAGAAAAAGAAAAAGAGAGCAAAAGTCGGTCGATCTTAACGAACGTGGCCACGACATAGCGAATTGCTTAGCGTTATATTAAGCAAGTCTTTTGATCCGAAAAGAAAAAAATCTGTAGATTTCTTCTTTCTTGGCTTATGGAAGATTTATGGAAAAAGCTTTTCCCGCTGGCTTTTCGTTTACTTATTCATTTATTTGTTGTGCCCGAGGGTATAACGTGGTGCAGCATCACGCAGATGCTGGATATAAAATAAAAGCTCGAACGCCAAGCACTATACAGTATATACGTTGCTGCGTGCTACTATGACTCATCGTGTATAATAATGTATAACTGTGTTTATTATATTTGACGTTAATTCGGTTATTGTTTTTCCATCTCACGTTAATGCTTACGATCAGCTGTCAAACTGTAATAGATAAACTATTCATGCGTCCACGTATTTCTCGTATAAGAATATTAGTGTTCCACTCGGGCGATTTTCGACGGAATGTTAACTGAATGCAGGTAGATCGATAGGTAAATCCAGCGTAAGGCGATACGTGTACCTATATATACATGCAATCAAAAAGTCGGTGAAGCTCGTTGCAAACGTGCGAAAGAAGCTTTTCGCCATCGCATAAAGCTACCGCCCTTGAAACGCCCTTCGTAAAAAGATCTGGTATATCGCCGAAAAAGTGTGCGGAAACCCATTCCCAAAAATCCATCTGCTCAGAGGAATTGTCGTGCACTCGTTTTCAAGTGCAGAAGAAATCGCGAATTTTTCGCGTGGAAATACGAGTAGAGTCGCTATATAGCATATCGAGCGTTATTTCGCATGGATAGGTAGAGGTATATAGATATAGTATTAGTTGGGTTCGCGCTTGGGGGTTATCTCTCTGTCAATTCCATGATAACGTAACCTACTAAGGTCACTTCCGGTTGGTCGACCATTCCTCTCGTTTTTGCTCCATCAATCATGACGACGCTTGGCGAACAAAAGCTGAATCTTCGGACGAGACTGTCATGGACAGATTTGAGTCGCAGCCATCGCGTTCTGATATCTATCTACATATGTAGGATGTATTTGATACTCTAGTAATTATCGATCAGACGATATTCTATGACGAGGTTATGTCTTTAGAGATTTGTCTTTGGTCAATTAATTATTGTACATCTATTGAAGGTACAGTCATTTTTAAATTATAGTGTACGTGCGATATGTGCAGCAAACGCGATATTGCTTGGCGGGCACAATTAATACTCTTGCATTGGATCGCGTTAATGAGCGACAGTTTCCAAACGCGTCGAAACGTTCAGCTACGATTACTGGAAATTGGATAAACGCGAATAAGGGAAATCGAGGTGACATCGCCGTTACGAAGTGTTGCCGGAAACGTGCGGTTCGCCATTTACCCAATCGCGGAAGCCTGCGGATAGCAGTCGAAATGTTCCGTATTATTTCGATGCTCGAGGTCTGGCAGCAATGACCGCGCCAGTTTGCTTCTACGACAAGTTCTGTAGGAGCAGAATGCGTTAGGCGTTACGTATATAATTATATTTAAAGTCGAATTCTCATGAACACTCTAATCAACAAGGATACAATTTTCAGAAAATTTCGATGCGAACCAGAATAATTAAGGGGTCAAATTAATTTTTATTCAACCAAATTTCATTTTTGTAATCACAAGAATTCTTTTGTTATCGTACGTAGACTATAGTGTCCATTTCTTTAATGTCTCTTTTTTCTTTCCGTTTCTCTCGTACTCTCTTCCCTATCTTCATTCACTCTCACAGCAATCTACCTTCCGTAGGTCTGTCCGCGAGGGACAGCACGCGTTCGCTATCGTTGCTGAACGTGGGTCGCCATTAAGCCACACTTACGAGCCCTTAAAGGGTCATCCGCGTAGCCGTAAAACTGATCCGCTCGTTTCCGATCGGCCGAATAACCTGAGAGACGTTAACCTTACCGAATGAGTAGTAGGTTCCCTTTGAAATTGGACGATTGTTGCCTACGCAGGGTCAGACAAACACCCTCGTCGTTATTTGCGAACAAGAAACCTAATAAATGTTACGAGCTGCTTGGATACCGTTAATGTAAACATTACATTTCAAAAAGCCCGCTATTATTTACCTTAAACACGAGTACGACAATAAATCATTCTTATCACATGTCGACATAAGAAAAAGTATAACCATTAAATATCAAGATCTGACAATCCCCACGTATCCATAGAAATTCTATTTAAAGTCTCAAGCAGCCACTAAGCCATCGTTACGAATCGCACGACATCCCATTACCATCATAAAATCTATGGGGATAACCGCATAACGATTAACGACGTGTTTCTAGAAATCCCAAATCTCCATTCGAATAATCGGCCTTATAGTAATCTGCTGGTAATCCGCAAAGTCGCTGGACTGGTGGAATCGGTACGAGGATAGTTAAACGGCATTGCCCTGACTGCATCCGATATCTCCATATCCGCAGGCCTGCTGCTCGAGAGAGACCCAGCCGTTGCGACGCTCCTGCTTCGTAGTAACACGAGAGCTACGGAACTCTGGCCCGTATTATCCGGCAATTTGCTTATAAAATATGTAGATTGGTTCTCGCGGCTTGGGCTGGTACGTGGCTGGATAATGCAGTTCCGTTGAGTTCGCTCGCCCGTCAAGAAGTTCAGGCTACTGGAAAGCATTCGCTCGCTCACTCGAGATGGCCGTTTGCGTAGTTTCTTGTTCCACCTTGACTTTGCCAGAGCCTTAGGCATGTCTGTATACATACGCTGAGCGATCGGTTAGATCGAAACTGCCAAACTTCGATGAAAACTTTCCTTCGTGCCTTCCCCTTGCATCGACAAAGATAGCGAGACATTTGTTTCTAAACTGTAAAAATTTTTTATCGACTGTATGCCGCGTCCTTTAGAATCCAGTCTGGTAGAAGAATTTATTTATAGCTGCTCCGTATAGAGAAGTAGAGAAAAACGAATGGGAGGGAATGAACGCTAGTATCTCTGCCCTTCTCTTGGATCGCCCGATGAGGCTATGTTTTCATACCTGGAACCTTAGGCGGAAGCCTTTAGCTATAACAATGGACTTATATAACCTGCGGAGGTGTGAGTTATTCTGAAAGGGTGGCTTCGATTCCCCTGTTACTCTAGGATCATGCTATTCCCTGTGCTAATTGAACATTTAAATCGTAATATCTGTCATTAAAACTTACCTCGGCCTGCAGACGATTTCCGTTTACGAGGGGATAAAAATCTGCAGTTCTTTCGAATAATTACAATTCATTTTGGCCGTTTTCACGAGGCAAATCTTATAACGTCAATTATATCTATACTGACTGTATGATATATCTATATTCATGGACTCCTCATAAGTTTTACATGTAATCATAAAGTAAGTACAAAAAAGCTGAAGGTATTCCTGCAACGACTCATTTCCTTACACGTACCGGAATTCCGTACTGTAAGACACAAAGAACGTTGTTTAGCAACAAAGCTTACAGAAGTTATGAACGTCGTATTCGACAGGCAGTTGCCCAGCAGGGGTTGTACTTGATTTTTAACGAACTTTTTAAGCCAATTTACGAACTTTTTCTGAAGTACGCTATAGAGAGGGAATACAAGTTTTAGCACAAGTTTCACAGCGAATTTTTATACCACACACGGAAATGTCAGTCATTAAAAAAACAGTCGCCCAAATTAAATCACTGCACTGAGTAAGTATACTATATATGTACCAGTATACAAGTACCGATACATACTATATCATCTATCTATATCTAGTATACCAGCTAGTAAATATACTACCTATAGATACTATATATCAGTGTGATAGCATCGGTTAACTTCGATCTGACAGTGGGATACACAATTATAACGTGTGAATCGATAGGATTCGTTAGTGTGTACCAAGCTTTATTGAAACGTAATAGTTACGCGAGAGGAGAGCGTCATTGCAGCAAAGTGTAAATAATGACGTTGCGCTAACGTTACATTTGTACTTCGAAGCACCAACGAAATTGCAACTGTCAAAATGCAATCCCTTCGGTCATTTATCAATTTACTTGCTTTTCGGACGCGTAGAAATTTAACGCTTTAGATGCTTTTCAAGAATCAGACTTTCAGACGATTAACTATTTTTTAGTTATTTCCAAGCTTTTTAGACTTTACTTAACAGAATATTGAAATACCTATAGAAATCGTGGTATACTTAACTAGCTTATACGAAATAGCAAATGAATTGACTGAACCATAGTTTCTCACTATTCGTTGTACTTAAGGGGATAACTACCCTTATACAGATAAAGGAGGTGTAATCGAATAGCCTAGATTTCCTATGCGAGTTTAGCCATATAAGAAAGATCAATTCGACAAGTCGTATAAAACTCGTATATAGGATCCGTAGGACGGCAACGACTTCGAATCTCTGCAGTCCCTTATTTAATGGGAACGGTATAAAAATCACGTCCAGCAAGGCGAATCCTTGGCTTTCTCGAGGATTTCCCGGGCAGAATGATGTAGGCAATTTAGAAAATTCAAATAAAACTTTCATCTTGTGAATCTACGAGCGGCCCCTTATTTCTTTCCAGCAAAGTCAGCCGGCTCTCTGGATAATACCTATATCTATATATGTATCATGCGAAAACGAAAACGGGTCCAAGGAAACACCTGAGCAATATCAAATCCCCTATATCTTTGCCATATATATATACATACGTGTACGTACTACGTGTACATTGCGTAATCACATAGACAATCTTGTAGGTACCGGACAACCGACAACATATGGTAATGAGTATTACCCGATCAAGATGTCCTTAGAAATTCTCATCCGTAAATTGATGAACGTAGGTATACCAGTGTGCTATATAAATGTGGTCCATTCTGGTGGTACTTGGGTATTACGGGTAGGAGGGTGAGAGTTCGAGAGTTCGTAGGGGTGGTAAATCTGCATGGGGGTTCGTTAAGAATTCTAATGAGGTCGAATGCTATATCAAGCCACTCGTTGAGAAGGCGAGCATGGTACAATATACACATATATATATATATATATATATATATATATAGATGCTTGCGGATGCTGGGAAAATTTAAGAGAGCACGAGGAAAGGGAGGGAACTTATCTAACGTATCTAACTATGCTGGACGAGATGAAAACGTTCTTTTTAAAGCACCGTGGTACGTACGACGTACTGGTAGGCTGGTGTGCATACGCAATTGTTGCAAGATTAAATCTCCTATCTTAGCTATCCAGGCACAGCTTGTTTTGCTTACGGTCACCCATCTCCGTGTAGATATGCGCAAACGACCCGAGGTCATACTCGAATTAAACGAACAATTCTGTCCGTGTAAAAACTAATTAGTCGACTACAAGAGGCCAGAATGCACGCTAAAGTAAAATGCACGTAAGTATATGCATGATGCATGGAAGTATAAGTACTTTCATTACAGTCGGTAATTATATTTTTTTTTAAATTAAAAAATGACTTACCTCCTGGACCCTTCTGTGAACGTTGATCTTGTGCCACTGATTGTCATCGAATCGTACCCTTGCTGGTTTTATATGAAGATCCAGTCGGCCGTTAGCCAGTGTCATGCCGACTGCTGCACCGCCGTCTCTTAAGGATATCGTCAAGTAATCGCCACCCTCTCCTGCAAGATAAGAAACGATTTATACTTTCAGTGGTGAACTGTCCACTTAACCGATTCGTAAGTATTATTACTGCTCCTTGGAAACAACAGCAGGGGGTTACGCGTCGGTTATACTATGCGGTAGAGAAGCGTAGGGGTTGGAAGTAATCGCAAAGGAGGAAAATTGCGGAAATAAGGATGGGAACTGCAGGGCACGTTGCTGCCGTTCGTTATAACGCAATTTCCATTATAGTAACAGTAACTTTTAATGCGATTGTAAAAATAAACTGGGTGCCCTGTCTTAATCCACGCTCCCATTATAATTCACCCCCCCCTCCCCCCAGCGAGATAATCCAAGTGGCTTCACACTGTCCCCCACTGTCCCTATATACTGTACCTGGTTCGAAGTCAGCAACTCGATAACTATTAACGATATAGCTAGCGGTTAATGTTAACAAGCCAACCAGCCAAATTGGAACGTAGGCGACAATACTGATCGCAAATTCCTATTTTCACAGAACCACCCCATACTAGCTACGATCTTAATAGGGGTAATAATCCGACTAGTAGACTACATATCTATATATTTAATTCCACGATGTTAGTCAATATACTTACTACTATTACTGATTTCCCTTTCGATTCATAGCCTTACACAACATAGAAACCCTTAATTGTATTCACAGCAGCCTCAAGGGGGATGACAATTTATCAATACTTTTTATACAAAAATTAATGATTCTGTATTTTGTCAACTAGTCGTCCTGGATTATCAGTACTTGTTCTAATCGCTATCTAATTATACTGCGGCCAGTTAAAGGTGCATCCACAGTGGTGTACACCGTCTATGTAAAAGAGGCAGACGGTACTTTAGACTTAATTGCCGTAGTACGGTAGTTTCCGCATAGCTAGTGGTTGCTATAGGGTGGCGCGTAGGTACGCCCACAAAAAGGTGGATGATAATACGCGTATTATACGTGGTTGGGACAGGGGCGCGTGCTGTACCAGAGAGAAAGCTCAACGGTTAGAGAAACTGCAAGTAGAAGTTGCAGTGGCTGCTGCAATGCTTGAACCGTATTGCCCAGTCCGCATTGCCGTTATGTATACACTGTTCTACTTTGCTGTTTGCAAACGCCGCAGTAGCTACTACCCCCCAGCTGCTCATTTATTCTCAGGATAAACTACCCATTTGGATTACGTGTGCAGCACCATTGTATAAGGTGTACCCCCCTCGCGAACCCCCTTCAAGATCGCGCCTTCTAATGAATTGTTTTTTTCCTGCGACGGCCTTCATGCTCACTTGCCTTCTATTATTACCAGGAATTCGTTAATTTTTTTTGTCTAACTTTTTATACTAAGTAACGATATGATGTATGACTTAGA
Organism: Pachycephus smyrnensis; assembly: GCA_030142225.1. Classification (NCBI taxonomy): domain Eukaryota; kingdom Metazoa; phylum Arthropoda; class Insecta; order Hymenoptera; family Cephidae; genus Pachycephus; species Pachycephus smyrnensis. The sequence goes on along the minus strand of JARQST010000527.1, from coordinate 1,358,419 downwards.
AATTCTAATACACTTTATTCATTGTGATAAACATCGTTAGCGGTTGGTGCGGTATGTCTTTGAAGGCATAATAAATTCCATTGTCAGTTAGTATTACTATATATACGTTGGGGACCATATGTTTAACACTTGTGATTACGTGAATTATCACTGTTACTTGTGTGATGTATGTCATTGATAAAGTAAAAGCACCGACTCGTACGTTACTGTCAATTGTGTAGGGTTGAATGGGGGTGTACGTATTAGTTACTATTAGACGGATTAGTCCGAAGGTTTGGGTAATTCTACTGGTCTTGATGTCGTAAATTACGGAAAGGTTCATTCTTGTACCATTAGATGGATGCGATTAAGGCGAGAGCACTGTTAGATTTAATTGAACAACTTTTAGCTATAGATATTCTTCGAGGGAATGCAAATAGACAATGGTTTCTCTGGACAATAGATGGATATAAAACAACGAGGACACTCTCGCGATATTATGGCTAATTAGAAAGTTTCGCTATTCAGAAATTTGGCCAATAAGAATCGTTAAGTCGATGCTCTTACGTTTATCTTATTATGATGAGCAATTGTTCGCGAATGATTCTCGTTATGAACCCAGGCAGTTATGAGTATTATGCAAAAATAAATTTTCTAACCTGAATAGAAGAGAAGTCCATTTGGCTGTCTGGTCTTAAATTGTAAGCTGATAGACTCTTGCGTACTTAGAATCGGATCCCCTTTGCTCAAGTCGATCGTTAAATATTCAGTCCCCCTGAAAGATGCTTCCGAGGGTGCTTTGTCTGTAACAGAAGATAAGGACATTTTTATTAAAATTATCGTTACAAATAACAATGATAACTATGATAATAATATTATCTGTAGATATTTCCTGGTGAACCCTATTATAACGATCGAAGCGATCGTATTTGAATTTTAGATTCCAGCGTTCGATTTGTCTCTGAAAATTCTAAGCCAATTTGATCTTAAAATCCGTCGTGATGTCGAATTGGACCGCCATGAGATTTCCACCCCATCTCCCTTCCAGAACCAACCCCCCTCATTATTTCCTATCTTCCCATTGTTATCAGGCGACCAAACAAAAGTGCGCCCACCCTAGAACAAAAAGGTCATAAGATGGCTTAATGGCTTTGGCCCGTCGCCAAAGCACGGAAAGGGTTGAATGCGCGGAGTTGTCGATTGAAATTTTCATTACTTCCGCAAATCATCCGCGACTGCCATAAAATTTAACCCCGTCTCTCAATGAAAATCGGATGACTTCCAGTCTGAAAAACAAAGGCCTCGGCCAATAACAAACGGGACGATTTCGATCGATCTAGCTCCAACAGTCTATAAAAAGGAAAATATTTCTTTAAGTGGATACACAACTAGATCTTACAGTCTATATTCTCTACTATATAACTTATTCGTACTATACATACTACACAGTGTACTTGCATACAGTTGATGTGAAATTTCCAATACTCCGTTCGTGCTTGTTTCGCCCAACAAGTGATTAGGTATAGCGTCTCGCGAACTTCCTTTTAATTAGGTATATTGTCTCTCAGTGAAGAAGCGGGTGAACTAATTTTGTACGAGAACACAATTTTCTCCTAACGGAAGGCTATGCCATCATGGCGGCCTTTCTGGATTAACCCTCTTTACCAGACTTCCGCTTTCCGTTTGATGTGTGTGACGTTACACAGCAAGTGCTTGTTAGCAAGTATTGGTAAGTCGTGGGAACCTTTGGCATTGCCAACGTAGAAGGGCTACCACATATTACTATATATATACATATATATCCTACCTATCTACATTCCTCTGTCTATATAACTATGCGCATACGTTGGTAGCACGTATGTCATTAGATGCCTAGAGAGGCAAAGTAGCAGAATTACGTCCTCGCAGGTTCCGTCCATGTTGCTAGCTACGGAACATCACTGTGATGAGAGAAGCTGCGCTAATAAATTTAAGTAACAATTTAACAGCATTAGAAACGTAATTACTACAGTGTCGTTCTGCATTCGTTTCAGGATTCCGAATATATATATATATAAACTTGTCAAGAGGTAGTTATCAGGATGTGCAACATTTACAACTGCAAGCTGAATTATTTTTTTAAAACTAAACCTTGGGGCATCTAGAATTGGAAAAATTTTGGAAAATTGGGTGTGAGAGTCGCTTTACGGTTCTTGCAGTACAACTTACGTATCAAAATCTTATCAGGACCGTCCTGGCAAACTACAAGAGTCCCCCATAACTACCAATATTTATGACAAAAAGTTTTCGCAATTACTCTTTGTAAAATTTATATTTACGTATCTATATATATAGTATAGTATAGTATAGTATAGTATATTGAACTTTATTCGATCCTGGAACAAGCTCCCTATGGACCGCAAGTAACATTCATACATGTAGAGTAACTGGATATATTAGTGAATTAACAATACATTCATCTTAATTTCAATTCAATCCTCACAATCAATATCACAGTACCATATATATACACACACACACACAATATCCAACAACAGCCGCGTTAAACTATAGTAGACTCCCGTTAAGTGTGCAATTTCAGGGATGTAGGGAAGGGCGATTCGAAGAAAAGGAATACCTAACGAGAACTCCTACTCTTCAGCAGATCTTTATCTGAATTCATTGTCCTTACTTGTTTCCAAACATACAGTCCCTCCGCGCTTATACAAGGATACGTTCAAGTAGGTGGTAGTGGGGATGATCCGAATGCCCCGAGACACAAGATAAGCGAGCGATCGAAAGAGAAGCGTACACTTATCGAGCGTACACTTAACGGAAGTCTACTGCAACTAATAAAACAAGAGAAAACTCGAATTCGATGTACAAACAAAAATTCAAGCAATGTATTTACAGAGATACAACTCTTTGTTAGCATATCAAACTCTAAGATTTTCAGGAAACGCAGCATTTAATGCTTCTCAATTTTACGCGAATCGTTAAAAAGACTCATTATCGATTTTTCGCGTGCCACGTAATTGCCTATATGATACAGATGAAAGAGCTGCAAAGTATCATTAACGTTACTGGCATGCACGATGTGATAATTGCTGTATTATATACTCCACGTTATTGCGCTCGTAGCACCGCGCCATTACTACTGGCACGGTAGGTACTTCCTGTGAACAGGCAGGTAATAACATATACAGGTAGGTACACGCGCTATCGCCATTGCAGTACATTGCAACACTGTTGGTAACACTGTTGTAGATTTATCGAACACCCTATATGTAGCTAGGTGGCGACTCGAAGTCGTTTTTGGTATAAAATAGTATGGGGTACTGTCTATACAATTAATTAACGGAAATACAGTAAATTTATACATTGCTCTCTCATCAATGATTTGACACTGGTATGTGTTAATCGATATACAGGTCCTTTCATAATGCAACTCCGATGGAAAATTATTCTTGATTGATCGTTAATTTACGAGGTCACCTTATGCGTGTATATTGTATACATATGTTAATATCGCACAGTACCACCCTTATGTAAGAGGGTTACTATACTGTATTACGCGTTCGGATTAAGCACCAGCCATTCATTAGGAACCTAGCAGTAGACCGTCATTACCTTGCTCTGCTTGTCTCCTGCCTCTTGTCCTCAAATACGTAGGAGCATACTCAGATATGTATATGTACACTCCCCATCCATCTGTCTATTTGGTTACGATTCTCCAACAGTGGTTCTCAATGTCGCGCGAGCACTCACTATCAATCGGTCTAACTCTGGCTTTGTCGTGAATCTTTAGTACCATTGTTAGATACAGTGATATATAAGACAATGGACGAAGCAATCTCGACAGCCATTCAAAGATGTAGCTACAGTTGGATAAAAGTCTAAGGAAGGTGTACAAATTTGAAGGAGAGAAAATGGTACATCGATTATAGAATCTTCAAATGTATATGATCATAATGATGAGTATAATAATACTAAAATATATATATATATATTACAATTATTAATTACCTATATAATGTATATTATAAGAAAGTTTATTAATATTAAAGTTTTGAGAAATGTTCTTTAGAGGGATTTAAGTAATTGGAAAATTCTTTCATAGACTGGCTGTCTATTTAGGAATCTGGCACCTCCGAACTAGGCGAGCAGGCTGCTCGTTTCTTGGTACTTCTATACTTGACTCCACGTTCTCAGAATCTTCCTGGAATTCGGATAATTCGTGAATTTCCTTCAAAGCGGATAAATCGAAAGGGGTCGTAGTTATATATATATACTATGCAGATGGGTGTACGGCAACGGGCCGGCAATAAAAATCGGATTGTCCTCTAGCGTAGTCAAATTTACTGAACGAGATTCCAATATTCCCTCTCGGGTTGCAGCTACCAGCCGAAGTATCTATACCGAGAGACTGTCGATAGTGCTAACTTAAATACCTAGTGGTAGCCGCCCTTATCTCAATTCACCCTTTTATACCTGCGACCCAACTGCCCACCACCCTTAGGAACGCTTTCATGAGTATCTACAGCCGCGACGGGTCTCTGCTTTCTCTATCTGGAGTACAGGACTTGTAGGTACAGTATTGTAGCATCTATCGGCCATTGTGGAACGTGTCGCGTCTTCCAGGAAATGGCCACATCTACTTACGTACTTTTCGCAACGCTATTCAGACAAGACGTATGGCGTAGAAACTGTATATTCTTGACTTTAATGTCGTAAGTTGACTCTAGGGAACGATCCCGAGCACGGAGAGTCACTTCTGGCTGTGATAACTTCCGTGTGCAAGGTCATCCCGAATAACACGGTAGAAAAGCGTATGCAGAGTCGAGAAGATACGTCTGCCGTTTTATGCTTTTTTTCCTTTTGTCGTTGCATCTTTTCCTTGGATAGGAAAGAGAGGAAAGAAAGAAGGTAAGAAGAATATCCTTTGCTAATTCTGAAAATCCTTTGGTTCTGACCACAAAGGACGAAAGGGCTAAGAGGTTAGTCAGTGAGTACGATTGGAGATCAGAGAAACCCAAAAAATGTCGTACAAAGGAAACTCGAGGTTCTTTTTGAAAAATTTGAAATCTCAAATTTTCAAGTGAATTTGATATTCATAAATTTAACGAATTTTCTACGTCAGAAAGTTAATTTCTATAGAGTATATTAGACACTTACAGATTCTATACTATGTTTAAAGACACTCGTCATGCGGATCGACGTGAATACTCTAGAGTCTACTGTAACGTACAAACGATGAACAATGCCGACGACTACGACGACTACTAGGATGACAAGGACCAGCAAGACGAGGAGGACGTAGTATCTCCCCAGGGATCCGGTTAGGTCTTGGCATCCTCACAATGGCGCCGTGTTAGGTCGCGGTAGACGCGAGGTAAAAGGGAAGTGCAGAACCAGTTCAGGGTAGTTTCCGGTGAGCGATGTCGTCGCCACGTGTCGACGTGACGCAATATACATGCTAATACGATAGCTTAGGTAGTCCATGAGGTGGCTCGGCTACAGTGGCTGCTGAGCAGCTGGTAAAATATCTTTAGCCTGTACATTCTGGACGGAATCTACCATTGGCCATCCAGCTACTATCGTTACTCGACTATTCTACTATTCCACACTTGCGCCTACCGTATGTGCAGAAATATTGCCTATACGTATTCACCGGTCATAGGTAACTCACCTACTATAGATATACGTATTACCCATATAGCAGCCTCATACTCTACTCACGTAGTACCTGGGTCACGTATTTAAATGCATCGATGGTACTTCTTTACCTGCCAATATCTGCCTGTCAAGCATGTCTCTGCTGCCTTTCCATGAAACTGCAGTTCATGAAATGGCTAGAGAAATGCCGCAATAGACTGCGTGCCAGACGATACTGACCTATACCTACTGACCCTATTTCATATATACATATATATATATATATGTGTATACTTGAGTCCCGGTGCATGTCCTCCGGGCATTAAGGGGAATGTAAAGGTTTGAACGGCCGAAAATTGGGTAAATATCCAAGGATTGTGGACTTATGAATAAACGTGTACCATTTTTGTTTTTTGCATAGCTTTACTACTTTGTTGGGGAATAAAAAAAGTGGTGAACATTTAAAAAATCTTTATAAATAATGGTGTTATAAAGGTTTAAAAAAGACAGTGAAAATCGCTTGTTGCCACGATTCCAAGAGAACCAGTGAGAATTCCAGCGTTTTCTTGGCGACGTTTTGATTGTACAAACGTCCTCTACAAACAGAACCTAAGATCTGAGAAAAAGTCAAAATTAACAAAATGACAGTTAAAAAATGAAATATTTGAAAAATTCAAGTTATTTGTGATTAAAAAAATATCGAAAAATAACGTTTTTAATGCATGACTGGTTCAGTTAATAGCAAATTTCATTACCTTTATTTTAAAAAACCAAGTAGATATCTTAAACCGTTCTCCAGTTATCGTGGCAACTATAATGAGAAATGCTGTTTCGAGATAATCGCGTTTGAAGTTTCGGAACGCCATGTCGATTAGGAAATTGATACTTACATGGTTTAAAAACTGCCTGCGTTATAAAATGATTTTTTTAGTTTTGCTTGCGGGAAAATGTTTGTGAAGGATTGTAATAACCGATCATGCAGAAAAACCAGAAATCGAATTTTTCAAATTTTCAAATCTTTATAGTCCCTTAAGAATTCTAATAAGGCAGAGATTATCGTACCTAGGTATTAAGTTAACGCATCCAGAATGCTTCTGTACCCTTTATACTTCATGTCTAGATAAATGATCTTTCAAAGACGCCGAGGGAACGTTGTACCTTGCAATAACGTAACTGTAATTCATATTGCCTACCACTTAGAATATTGGATAGTACAGATACACTCTCTATTGATTTTTATTTATAGAGAATATTGATCGTACGATTTTCTTCGATATCGAGGAGAATTCAAGGATGAAAGAATGATTTGGGTCCATTGGAAGGATAATGGTGGTTGAAGAGAAGCAGAGTGGCAGACACGATGTGACGTCTCAGCAGAGGTGAACCACCACAGTTTCACTGCGGTAGCCGCAAATTGTCAGAGGGTTGGTGGATAGCGCCGCTGCCACTCAAACAATATTACTTTTGCCCACGTACCATCCCATGGAACTATAGACACATATAGGGTGTCCAGATCAGCTTAGCTACCTGGGTCCAGTTCTCTCTTGTGATAATAATTTTTTTTTTACTTATACTAATCAACAAGGAGATGCCATGGTAATTGTTGGTAATTGTATTAATGAAGGTAAATATATCCTTCGTGAAGTTATGTGAAATTCTTATAATAATAACAACAATGCTTTTGGGAAGTCTACCAAACTACAGTAACCTCAGGGGACGGTAACAGTATACGAAATGCGTAATGGAGTACAGAGTTGTGCGGAGCGAAGCAAGTCCTTAATGTCAATGGCGGTACTGCGTCAACAATGTTTAGACACTAATTTGCATACCACACAAGTTCCGATACATTCCTTCTCTCTGGCTGATATGCCGGACTGCTATTGAATTTCCTGATTTACTTAACGGCCATGGGGACTTGCCTGTAATGGATCGCATTAAGATTTGGTATAATATCCTTAAGTTTGCCGCACGTTCAATTCCACTTGGTGTTATGTAGTACGTCATTGTAATTTAAGCCCGAAACTGTTTCAGTTATGTATCCAAGTATATTACGGGGTGTTATAGAAGGGATAGAAAACTTTCTCGAGAGGTCGGGGCACGATTCATCTAGCAGTAGCAGTGTCTACGTCAAAAACTTAATTAGTTGACACCGGTGGAATATCCTCACTCTCCCTCTCTCTCTCTCTCTCTCTCTCTCTCTCTCTCTCTCTCTCTCTCTCTCTCTCTCTCTCTCTCTCTCTCTCTCTCTCGTACTATCTCTATCTTACTGTCTCTGAAGCGAGCCCGCAAGAAACATCTGCAAGGCAACGCAATAAAATAACCGTTTATAATCTACGTCTCTACCCTTTGACCCCCTCTCGACCCATACCATTCTCACGACTCCCGACTCCGTCCAACATGCAACATAAATCCCGGGTTGAGAATATTACACGTTTCCGAGGAACTTTAATCCTTGCTTGGCTAAAGTGGCGCGCCTGCTCCCCTGAGTTGCACCCCAAAAGCAGCGGCTTGCGAGGAGAGAGAGCAAATAATGTGAGAGAGAGAGGGAGAGAGAGAGATAGCATGGGAAAAAGGGAGGTAGAGGGGAGGAAAGGGCGTTGTCGCATGGTATAACGGCTCACGTAGCAGTACCGTCAACTTTTCTTTCGCTCGCCTTGTCCGAGAGAAAACAGCGAGAGTTCGCAATTACTGAAGTAGCGAAACAGAAGAAATACGATGCAATCCTTGAAGAGGCTGTTTATCGTTAGCGCGCATGCGCGTCTGCGAATGAAAACGCTACGGGCAATGCGAGTCAGAAAGAAAAGAAAGAGAAAAACAGTGAAAAAAAGTAAAGGAAGCCGAGGTGTGAAAGAAAAGAAACAGTTATCTCGTGATGGTTTTTAAAATAAATTACAGGGGAACCTCTCATTTTTTAACCAGTCGGGACCGTGCCAACTCTCACATTTTAAGTTGGCCTTGAGTCCCCACTCTCGATTTCCCTACCTCTGAGCTCCGCCCATTTCGTATCTGCGCATGCGTCTTTCATTGCGCACAGATAGGCGTGTATGGATAAAGAAAGAACTCTACTGCGCTGAAGTCGGTAGAAGTCGCAGCATAGTGGGAGAGCTCAGCTGGAAGAGAAGTTAAAAATTGAGAGGTCTTCAGGTTAAAAAAATGGGAGGTACTTAAAATTTAAGAGGTTAAAATTTGGGAGGTTCCACTGTATTAGGGTAGGTATGGGTGAAGATTTGTTAATGCTTTGGTATGCCAATGATTAATAACATACTTTGCGTAATTACTTACATGATTCTTAATTAATGAGATATCACGTGCGTGGACGCCTTGAATAATATAAGCGTTCATACGTCATTTTTATACTGGTCCAATTCGTATACAGTAGCACCAAATGATGTAGCTAGATGTATGTAGCCTATCTATGCCGAATTAATTATGGTGAAATTTAGGTTAGTAAATATAGTGAAACTCACTGTAATCCCATGCCCAGTAATCACCAGCACCCGCCGTGGGCAGCACCGTGCTCCATGCTTCTACGCACAGCACAAAACAGAAAAAGGAGAACGTAAAAAACTGAACCATGCTTTTTTCACTTCTTTTTTTTCTGTAATTAGGAATAAGTTTATCTATATACAAAGGATATTCATGATGATCACGTTGAATCCTCCTACCGTCTTTATCGAATCTTCAAATACTTGCGGCGTACTTTTTTTTATCTTTATAACGCATCAGGATATCGTAAAGGAATCAGGGATAAACAAATAAAAGAAGTATCAATTGTTTATACGGTATAAAAATTACGAAATTACGTCATTACGCGTTTTCACAAGAGGCATCCTAGCCTCGGGGCTGGAACTGTGTACGGTGGGAGAATTCAAATGAATGACTGCAAATACCAGATTACCGTAAAACAAACGTATCACTGTAACCTGTTTATTTTTATTTTCGAAATGGTCCGTTTACTCGTAAACGTTTTATTTAACGATCCCGTTTTTTTTTTCTTTTCGATAGTATTACACAATCCTTACAGTCTATTGGTACTAGTGATTTCGATGCAATTAGGCCAGCACGTGTTTATGCGTACGCCAGTGTTTCCGGAGATTAAATCGTCGATGAGAATTATCGATTCTGAGAATGTACATTGATGGCAATGGGTTGGGGAATGATAGTGTAATTCACCGTGTACAAATGTGGCTAACAGATTGCCGCCAATTTCCATTTTACATAAATTACAATATACATATACATAAATGCTTGTCAAAGGACAATAAAATAATTGTGAAAATCAAGATCTCAAGACAAATATTGAATTCTTGAATTATCGTTAATTCGATCAATTTTTAATTAATTTTTTATAACTAACTGTGTATATATATATAATATGCAAATGTCACCCGTATTTCGATAAACATTTTTTTTTCACCACTTTTTAAGGGTTACCGACACTTTTCGCCAGCATTGGAATTTTCATGGGAATTTTTCAGCGAGCGTTAACTGCATCATAGTACCAACTCCTCCAGAATTCCATCTGCCTGCTGAATGCAGCTACATATATGTGTACACATAGGTATACGTATAATCCAGTGGTAGCGAATGAAGGCAAAACTGGATGCAGAACTGGGTCGGCAATCAAGCGTCTTGCGGAGAGACTTGCACTTGCTTCCACCTTTTGCATCGCCGATTTCTCCATTCGACATTCGTCCTATGCTCCGTTATACATAAAGTGCATTTTTCATAAAGTTTCTGTATTACCATCCGGCAAGTTTCTTTGCCGTTGGAATCCAGTGACACGTATGCTATATATTACGTAATCGATATAACCTATATTACGCCAACTGTCCGCAACGTATTGTTTTCGATTTGTCAAAAAAACACATTGAACTCGTGGACCGACTATAGGTACTAAGGACAGAAGCAGCATTAAGCATTAATCTCATGAATATTGCAAGTTCAACGCTTCGCGATTATCGCTCGGTAAATAATGATACCTTAACGGCCGATCAATCGTCACGTCGTTGCACACTTATCCAAACGACGAAGTCGTAAATGTTAAATATGTATGTATATTGCGTAAACGAATGAATAAGGCTGATTCTACATAGCAACCTGCCCTTATGGTAAAGTCAATATGGAAGTTCAAAGTAAACAAGAAAAGCATAACATACGAACATTTGTATTATTACAGGTCGATTGACTGATTAAACTTGATAGAGCTTAGAAATTCTTAATTTTCTTAAGAAATGTCAAGCCCTTCGACTTTGCAATTATTGTTGCTGATAATTTTGTAATATGGAAAATACAAATATTATTTTTCAGTTTTTTTTTAATTCTTATACCGTATTAGTTGATAATCAATTATTAACAGACGTACAAAAATGATGTTGATTACGTGTACGAAAAAATTGAATGAGTTAAAAAGCTCAGTTTCTTTGCGAAAATGACGAATAGCATTGCAATTATTTTGAATATTTTTCTCGTTACTCAACTTGCGTACGTAGTTTCGCATAACGACGTCAACGCTCATCAACGCTCCTCAACGCTCGGCTGACGATAATCAAGCACGGGAAGGTTATCCGGAGTTATGTTGCTCACTATGATTCCGGTGGCATAAATTATGCTGTGTACATAAGGTGGAGTACGATGAGTGTTAGGCCTCTGGTGAAACACTTGTTAGGAGGATCAGGTTCGCACGTCAGAGCTCGTGTTCTTGCATAATCATATTCCGGAAGTGGTTGTCGATTAAGAACGTCTGGAAAGTGCACTTTCAATTTAGACGCACCTACCATTCGATGAATTCACGTCAGCTTATGGGATGGTGGATTCGTCGGATATAGTATATATGTACATACCGAGTATATATAAAGAGCCATTAAATCAGAAAAATTGCATTAATTTATTTTTATAAAATTTGTCTTTACTTCAAAAAGAACCGCTACGTAATAGACGTAATTTGTTATATATTTATGGCTGCAATAACGTCCGTCTGTTTCTTCGACCTTTGACCTTGGTTCTCCTGTACTGACCAAGCAGACTAAGAATCGTTGCTTCGTCAGCGGGGCTTTCTTTTCCGACCACTCTTCGTACCGTTTCGGCTCCTCTTCGGCTGCTTTCGTCGCAGTCATTAAGCTGCCGTAATTACATTAGACCGTACATAACGGCGTCCGCAGGCAGAGAGCGGCAACCCGTGAAAGAGAGCCGTTAACTTCTGGGTCGAATTAAAATAAAATTATCGTCAACTTCCTTAAGATTGGCCACTCCATAACCACGTCCTATGTATCACGTGATTGGAATACGACTATCTTTGATTCGTCAATGGATTCGATTCATTTCCAATTATTCTCTATTATTGAAATTGTCTTTCCGTATGTATTAATTCGTGAAAATGTCCATTTCTAGGAATCCAGTGAGTGGCCCTTTCTCTATATTACATTTAAATCTACATCATCTGATCTAGTTTCTCTGAAGCATCGGTTCTCGGAAAACAGTTAGAGAGTTTTTCCGTGCTCTCAAGACATATTTCCTTTATTTTTCCTTTCTTGTTAATGCTATTCGTCTACCTCGCACTACGCGGAATAAGAGGGCTAAAATATGGGCTGCTTTTAAATTCCTCAGAGTGTCAGTCGTCGAGGGTCTGCAGATTAGCGTGAATCCCTCTTTTCAATTGAATTTGAGCCTCCAGGCGCCCTGCTTAATGCCGCTAAAAGTAGGGATATTCCGCTATCCCTCAAACAGTCCAGCTAAGAAGAGGGGATGCGAAACGAAGGGATGTTACCTCTATAGTTACGTATAGAGCTACTTAGAAGAGAAGCGATCCATCAAGGGTACACATCGGCAACGTGTCACTTCGTGACGTACGTAACTCGACATACCCAGCTGCTTACAAAAAAAAACCATTTCTCCTATTAGCTGGTCCTCCACGCGACACAATGTGAATATATTTTGACAGACAAGATGGCGCTCTCCTATACATAGAATCTTACACAATTTTATGTACTATATTCGTATACGTCTTTCCGACTGAAATTTAGGTAGACACTATCATTTATAAAGGGTGGTGAAACATTATGCCACCAATTTTTTTTGGAATCTTCGGTAGGAGAGTTATGGGTGTGAACCGGGGCTTTCTTCTTCTCGTTAAAAACTTAAAATTGCACAAAGTTCGAGGGAGCAACGCGCATGCGCGCACGCGAGGGGTGCGGTACAGATATAGAGGGTGAAAAAAGAATAAGAAAAAGCGTTCCAAGAGGAATATTAAAGGGATCGCAGGAACGTAGGTATAGGCACTCTCGCAGAATTCTGGTCGGCCGAAGGGAGGAATAGATATAGGGGTGGGTATAGGAGGCAGACATTTCGTGCGGTGGAGTGATAAATCTTACGCAGTCTCCAGCATAAGTACCAACAGGGACGACCTATATATTATAAAGGCGTCTACCTTTAAACACATCGGATGATGAATTTGTATCTGGGTGCTTTCTAATTTGCGAGGGTCCCTCATGGCGAGATATGGAGTAGATTAGCGAAATATGTGGCATTATATCCGTGGCTCAACGAATGTCGTATGAGAGACAAACGAGTGTTCGGGTTAAAGTGCCACGTCTCCGAATAATATAGATATATAAAACCATGAAATATCTGAGAGTAACATAACGATATATCCCATTGCCCAAAAGGCTTAGCCTAACCCTGGTTCACTTAATTGTAATTTATCGCACATCCCCTAAAGCACACTTTCCACGATCCAATATTTGAATTTCCATTAGTCAATAAAAAAATTTCTTAACGTTCTTAAACCGCATAATTCATCGAATAATAATATGAAACAAATCACGCGTAATAGTTATACTATGACTGTCTTACCTTTCTCGCAGTAAACACCCTCGTAGTCTCCAGTACGACATTCGCAAATGGGACCGCTGTCAGTCGAGATGCAAATTCCACCGTGTTGACATGGATCGCGTGTTTCGCAAGCGTCTGTCGTGTTAGCCGTCATCATACTCCGCAAGCTCTGAAACACACATTGAGCAAAAGCTTAGTAATAATAACGTCAGCAGGTAAATGCGTAAGGTTGACCAACAACATTAGTACCATAGTGGCAGTAGATAGGAAAGGCATTGGGTCAGGCAATTAAATGGCCCACGTGACGTCCAGCTGTAATCGTACAAATTCGATTTCAGATATATACAGACAAAAAATGGTCACGAGAAATCGATTCGATCAACAGCCTGAGAGAGAGGAAACCTGTTTATCCTGGAGGACACGTGGAAACTCGTATCCTGATAAAATCGAGTTGGATATCCTAGAGGTTAGAGGACGAAGCTTCCTGGAGTAAGGAAGATGTGGAACATGAGATGAGGAAGATGGAAGCTTTGGTGTACATATATATAGTACGTATACACACTACAGAAAGGGGAGAGAACAGATATAGTGAGATATAAAGATTTCAGCATCTCGGTTCATCTTGGGCCCTGGGCCAACTCAAGAACGATAGTTTGGTCACAATAATAGAACGTGGCGATGCGGCTGACCTCCTGACCCAATACGTGCATTCTCTTCGCAACCTCTTTTAACTAGTTCACTAGTAGATAATATCTGCCAATAGTCCAGACAGTGCTAGTACATACCTACCTATGATTGATGCATTAAAACGTAGTACATACTCGAAAAAAGGCGCAAGACGTACAACCTGATAAAGATTCATCGTAAAAATGACTCAACTCGCTCGTGCATAATTTCACGCGATTCCTATCGAGCTATTTCCTTTATATTTTATTACTATTTCAGGTAAAATGCTTCTATCTGCAGTATACGCGCGCGCCTTCCCGATAACGGATTCAGAGCACAGTTCCGCTACGCCAACTCGTGGATTCACCTCACGTCAAGACAATCAATAGCGACTGTTCGTGGGAATGTGTATTCACGTACATCTAACCCCCAGCAGATACAACCCTTGTACAAACGTTTCTACTGGGATGCATTTTTTATTGGCACTCGTATATACGAAGTAACCGCGAACTTTGACTTCCTAACGTGGGGTGGTCCTTCTACTTTACATTGTGCTTTCCAAGATCGTCTTCGAGACAAATTGGACAAATCAACCCCTAACCTTTGATTTATCGCTACAGGAATTTTAGTAGGAACCGAACAGGTTTGACTTCCTTCATTTAGGGGTGACATTCGATGTGTCGATATATCCGGTACCAGATGACGCTGTTTCACAGCTGTGCTTCATCCTTCAACCAACCGGAAAGCGGAAGCTGCGTTCTCATCTGAATCACTAATTTCAAGACTCGTTACACGTGTCTCATCACGTATCTATATGTATAGCTAAACTGAAGACCTGACATCCTGTAGGATACTGCGTAGACGCATTTTGTTTTGTATGAAATTTTATAGGGAGGCGAGGGGGGATTGCTTACGTATCTTTAACACTTGGACTGCTATGTTATATTTAAAAAAAATTCTATCAGGCCACGGTTATTAAGTTGCTTTGTAATATCGAAAAAATGTATATATATATACTTGACCCCTGGTGAAGTGCAAATGTTACCCGTATATAGGTGACGTGGCAGTCAACGCGTTAAATCCACTGCATGCTGGTTATTTAAGTTCTAACTGTATGGACCAGTGTAGTCACACGTCTTCGTGGGTATAAAGTTTGTCGCAGTATGAATTTATCTCTGAGCGATAACAACGGACACCAGAGAAGATTCCAACTTAAGCTTCGAAGTTCCAGCATCCACACGCGCACCTTTAGCCAAGTTCTTACATCCCGGTATACGTAGCCCCAACGTGCCAACTTTTGACAAGTTGCCAGGAAGATTCTGAAGTCGGGCATAAATATTGAACTTTCTCGCTCGCGGGACGCCGGCTTAATTCACCCTCAAAGCATCCCTATATGGCGTCACATCACGTATCACCTTCTAAGATTCCTCCACCACTAGTCCTACTTCAGGAGTTCGACTTTGATCCTTCATCTTTCCTTTTTTTTTCTTGTCTAATACCTTTCTCATTTTCCTTTTTTTTCTTATTCAGACCCCCTCCCCCTCTCTTATTTATAAGGTCGTCGTTACGAGCGTCGCGACGCATCTGCGTCTCTCGTTATAACTCGACGGATAAGCTACCGCGGAAGAACAGTACGACGGTATCGAAAATGTAATTTGCTCGAACTCGGCCGGACGTCAATTAGTTCTAGGGAAAATTTCATTAACAATCCGTGCGAAATTGCGCTCTACGTAGAAGTATGATTAATGTAGCAGGAGGTGTACGCGGACCGAAACGGTCCAGTGGGGTTGCCATATTTCTCTTTTCGTATGTATAACACGTTTGTTACCATCCACCATGTTGGATACCTCCTATCGCCGCGTTTCTACCTTCCTACGTTTTACGTATACGTACCTATATCTGTATTTAACAGAAAGTGTTGCCTGTACCCACAGCTACAATGAACCTACGCATGGATAATTCATAAACTCCCAAACTGTTCATCGATACTTTTGCTTAGTTATTTAGAAAGGGACGTGAACCTAGTGACGGATACGCGGTAAAATAAAAGGCTGAACTTATGAGCGGTCCTAATTTCAGAAAAATTTGACTATGAACATCATTTACGAAATATTAGTAGAAACGTAATTTTATAGTCAGGCATTGTTAACCAATACTGTGATATTGATTTTTTGTATCTATACTATCTTCTTTATATATAGGTACTCGTGTACAGTACTTACATCGTCAAATTGCTTAATCTGGTGTGAAAATCATAAATTTTATATAAATAATGATTACTGACGTATTTAACGTTTGATTTCCAATTGATTCGATCCATTAGTGATGTGACGTAACCAAGCGAGGTTAATAATACTCCATATGTAGAAGCACCTTTTGAAATATTGCCATACCGCAATATGTCGGATGCCTGGTATGCCGCAAGCTTGCATACTTGCTCCATAGTCCATACGTCATTTACGATCAAATGATCTCGGTGGCATACGTCAGGATTTAATGGAAGAGTTAGATGCCAATATCAGCAACCCTTGCGTTATACATATTCGTGCACTACCCTCGTTATTCTATTGTCTTTGTACAATTAATAGAACGAAATTAGTAAAGCGTGATTTTCCTGGATACGCATTCAGTCGAGTCATGACGTGTGGGATTCAATAACAAAAATTATAAGAGAAAATTAAACTTATTGGTTGGTAATTGGTAGTGATAGTTTTTCGAAATGCCCGAGTCGTTTGCTTGAGAATGAAAAAAAATTACTTACAATTATTTCCGGGTTTTATAGACATAATCAGACGAACCAGTCTGGTTTGGCTAACTTCGCAAACGCTGCGAAAGTGGGGTTGGGATTTCGATAATTAGTTGTGGGCACGACGAGTGCGTCTGATGTATGAAAAATTCTGTTTCACCCTCAAATTTCCTCTCGCTCGCAGCTGTAAATTTAAAATAAACGAACAGCCATTGCGATGCCATTGGGGTGAGAGAAGCTTAAATTTATATACACGTACAGGGTTTCTCATGAATTAGGAACGCTATAAATACATTCGTTATTTTTGATTTTATAAAAATGCTACTAGTAATGCAAAGGGATCCCTGTACTTTGACAGCATTTTGGTAGGAATTTCATCCCTTATTTTTTTATACGCAGACAGCACATAGCCGTTGTGTATGATGTTGCTGAAGAGAGAAAATAATTTTTGAATTTTTATAAAAGAAAATGTCAGTCTTTTTTTATAACCCTTTTAAAATTTTTTTAGCATAGTTCAAGTTCTATGGAGTTATAATCTTTTTGCCGTGACATGATAGCGATCGTAAAAACTATGCGGTTAACAACCATTAATCAAGCGTGTTATGGAATTTTCGAAGGTGCAGCGCAAAGACTCAGAGGATGTATATACGTAGGAACTACCGCGTCGTGGCTACAAACTATGCAGGAAGCATAGTTCCGTAAGTATGCACAGCATCGCATAGTTCCAGCAACGACCCTCGCCAAATAAATCAGCCGATCTAATTTGTAGTAAATCAAGTCGGCGATGTAAGCAGAAAGCGCTCGATGAAATTACGAGAAAGTCATAATCCAAGAGCCATTGAACAGCAATAAATTTTTTATAACCTTCATAGAAAGTTTGCCAAACAAAATTCCGACTATCACCGACATCCGTCGATATTGAGAAAAATTCAAAATTTTTCCACATTCAAATTTCCTTAGAGATCCTACAAAAAAAAGAATCTTTTGGACACTTAGAACCCAAAATATTCCAATTTAACGTTCTGGATTTCACCTTACCGAAAATCCTCGTTTCACTCGGCAACAACCCTTAGACGGTTTTACGTCTTTCTTAGTTGATGGAAAACTCGTCGGAGGGCAGCACCGATAAAATCAAGTAAACTTACTTCGTCATGGTGGAAACTAAAGCAATAAATAAGCCAGTGTCCTACGAGTTCAACCCGTTACTGCCAACAGTTAGTTTAAACGCTTCAACTATCCTAGCAAATGTGTACATGCGCGAAACTACGTTTAGTGCATAGTACTGTTTGGTTTGAACCGCGAGCTTGAACCCGGCCAGTAGATAGCGCACGACCTCGTGGTCGAGGTTAGACCGTTTGTTCAGACTAAATAAACAGGACGATGGGTCGTGACTGTCATGGGACTAGAACTACAAAGGAATTCTCTAAAGGCGTCATAAAGAATAGGATAATGATAATTACGTGAAAAGAAAGACAATTAAGAAAAAAATCGGACACTAACGAAACCAGCTTACACATATACTGGATTGGTGAACTATGACCTTTTTTACGGAATGTACGTGAACAGCGCAATTTTAAACCATTTTGACAATTAATGTCTATCTGTAAATAATACACCCCTAGTTCTTACCCTGGGGTGTATACTTAAATAGAAGACAAATCGTAAAGCTGAGTTACAACTTTAATATTGCCTTTAACGTAACGTTACAGTGACTACTGTTCGTAAAGCTCTTTACACCTGTAGATTGGCAATCGTATTGATCGTTACTCTCTATACCGATCGATCTTGTACTAATAGATAAGAAGAATAACAGGTAGAGATTTATGATTATTCGAGATTGTAAAGTCTGCATAGAAAATGAAGATTCGTTGAATTTCTCGCGTTTACGCCTCCGGCCATGACGTTGCGACGACGCTACGCGAAATTGGATGGAAACTCACAAAGACTCTGTATATTGTAAACTTCGTGACAACCCCAGAAGCGTTGTAGTTCGAAAACTTTCGTCATATCCCGTATAACGAACTGCAGACAAAGCCACACGACGAGCGGTTACCAAAAGACATATATACGTTTCGTATTAACCGATTCTCTTTTTATAACTGTCTGCCGGAACATTTTTCGCTTATGTAACTATTACAAGAATTAAAAAAAATTACTACGTGTCGTAACACACAAGAATACGTACATTAACAAATCAATGGAACGACACGGTATTGGAATTCTAGAACCAATAATTAGTAATACCGAGTGTCAAGAAAGTATCGAGTAAACTGAGATCAGTTTGGCGTCTTTAATTTTCACGTTACCGGATAGAGTATCAAATGGTATACTTTCAAAATACAAAGGGTTTGACTCTTTAATTAGGCAGTGCCTAGTTTGCAAGTTCTAAGGGGATGAGGGTTAATTGCTTTAACGACTGAGAGTGCGTAGTTACCGGTTTCACGTAGGGAACCTTCTCCTCTTTAAACGTAGGGGTATAAACGGTCTCCCGTTATACAGGGATAAGAGTATTTTGTAAAGTATCGAGAGCCCTCTGCTTTTGGAATCTCGTGGGAAATGCGGTGGAGCTATCACTTTGTGGAAGCAAGAGAGTGGTCCAGATGATATTTGCATCCTGTCGGTGACATACGTTTCATATAAGTTAAGGGAACGGTTGGACGTCATTATTGAAGTCGATAATTAACAAACTTTGTAATTCATACGACGTTCTACATGACACGCTTGATATATGAATATCCTAGATATATATAATTATAATTATTATTTGATTATGATTATGGCAAATATCATTCTGGTACATAGTAATTCCTTGGCTAACTCTTGGTCCATTTAATTTACAACGTGGAAAAGTTGCTCTTGGACATATAAATTTTTTTTTCAAGTTTCCTTATACGAGGGTGAATATACAGATATTTTCTACCCTAAAGAAATCCTCGCTTCGTTGCTCGCCCTACCAACAAAACCTAATCTAGTTAAAACCATCTACATCCATTCCCATTCGCGCCGTGAGATATTCGGGTGCCTAGCGTGAAGGGCAGAGAAAAATCTAGCGTTATCAGTGACGTCGTGAAGGGATGAAACGAGGAAGTTCCCAATGAGGGTAACGAGAATCGAACGTCCCTGATTCATAGAGCACATAACATTGGTGGCACTGATAATTTTATGGTTTCGTTATGGTTTCCAGGAAATACTAATATGTAATATTAATATATAACCATGCTACTCCCATATAGTGTCATAATTTGGTTTAAAATGTCCCATGTGTACGCGACCTGAACTAACCAGCTCATAAAACAATTAACTAACAGAGGAGGTGTGTTAATTAAGGAGGTGATTCCTAATTGGCTGGCAGGAGGACAAGGATAAAATAATAGGGGTGTGTTTAACTTTGGTTAACGACGAAAGGGGTGAGTCGCATCATATTTTCTAATGGTATATCAAATGGATCGAGAATTCGAAACATTCTTCGTTAGTTCGTAGGAAGGTTATTTTTTTCATAACGATACGGATGAATGGCGTCGAAGATATAAGATATATATATCTAGAAATGGAAAAGTAAAAGAGCCCAGTTACTCGAGACTGTTAATTAAATCGTTCGAATTACTCGGAGGAAGTATCCCTCGGGCGACTGCTGGTTTATGGGAATTCCAGCGGGAGATAAAGTGAGATAAGGAGAAGGTTAATGTACGATTCACCACCCTCGAGTTTTTAATTCTGGATAAGTTTCAAATAATTGCTGCTGCTGCTCCTATTATGGTTGGTTGGTAAAATTTCAAAAATCATTTTCATCGTAGCGATAACTAGACATTGGCCGTCGACTCGCTTCGCGTCCACGTTGACTTTTTAATCATTACGTCTTGAATGTTCAAGTGAATGGGTTAGGTGTCTTATGGAAATAAAAAGAAAAAGAGAATGGAAAAAAGGACTGACGACTGTTATAGTATATGGTAAATTATGAATATTCACAAGAATCAGAAATTTTTTGATCTTCCTGGTCTAGACGGCTGTTTCAATTTTATTATTTTTCAGAATATTGCGTATCAGCTTTGTCTATATCATTTTTCGTAAAATTCAATGAAATCCCAGCTGGGATTTAACTGTCAATTAGAGATACACCATAAACAGTTATTACGTACGACGAATGTCCTAAGGCGTAATTGATCCTTTGCGTATAAGCAGCTTTTACACATAAAGATATAGTATGACGCGTTCACTTATGGAATGGTAAATTCCTACTCGTTGCTCCAAAAAAAGAAGAAGAAAAAAACGCAACCCAAGGCTGAAACTCAATGCACAAAGAGCTTAGAGAATTTGAATGCTTTAACTTGAGCAGTAAATGCTCCGAAAGAAAGAAGAATCTTTTTCTATACACAATATGCTAAAAAAAACATTTTATACGTCTCTTTACTTATTTTACCTGGTTTTTTAGTGGCCTTGATTAGTATCTAATGGTCCCAAGAAGCTTTTAGCCAATGTGTATAGATTCTCGGCAGCAGCCAATCTTGGTTGGAATCATCAGAAAGTGTGCTGTCTCCTTTATAGCTTTCTAGGGTTCCTAGAAAAGTCCCTGAAAATTCGTGGAGGGCATTTACGAAATAAGAGTCGTCGGCATGGGTAGAACAAACGAGATGTTCTTGTCTCTTCTATTAACCTTGGTAGGCAATGGTCTTTAACGCAGAAAGTTGTCCGTAACGAGTTTCGCGAAGATTATTGTCCTAAAGGGTGGATGGGCGAGATTTCCCCAGGGTCACGTCGTACACTCGAGGCACGAAACCAGTTCTCATTACGTCTCACTATGTAGTCCAAGGCTCGACCTTAGCTCTCCTGGATTTCTCTACTTTGCAGACCTTTCTGGCTTTTATCCGCATCAGGCGAACGCCTCGCCACCGGAAGCTATGCAAATCCGAAAAGAATTTTATCGCGATTATTTTGTTACGCTGAGTCATTTGGTTATACGTGGTGGTCCGTGTCCTTTCGAAATTCAGGAGCGATGAGTCTCCCCCTTTAGATTTTTTTTCAACGTAAATACGCCATCTTTATGGAAATTTATTTGCTCTTCTTGATTAGGGAGGACCCCGACGAAGAGCAATTTTTCTTTAAAAAAAAACAAAAAAAACAGACATGTCTCAAGCTTACTTATTTATGCAGAAAACGATGCTGATAGTTTTTCAGTGATGGTAACTATGCTCTTAGTGGTTTTAAGGAATTATTTTAAATACCATATAACTCTGGAAGCAACGTTTAATCGAATGAAATAATGTTACAATTCAACATCGACCGTTTCATTATTTCTGAACCCGCTGCATTTTCACGATATCATACATGGCTGTATATTCGTAGGTAAAGCGACAAATGCACATGTATCGACTAACGACATTGACGATCAATCAGAGTCGCAAAAAAGTGGAATTAACAACGCAATTGAAAATCGAAATATATTTTCAGATGAATTTTTCAAGAGAGCAAATAATAAAACTACCAGACGATTCTGCGTTAATTAATCATGCATTAGCTCTATCGATAATAATTTTATGCATCGGGCGCAAATTCTCTTCAATACGGTTCTACATACACAAAGGACAATTAAGAGCAGAGCAATATTACCCGTTATAAATTACTGACGTCACATAGTATAAAAACAGTGGAATCCACAACATTCCAACTCGTTACATAATCGTACTATATTTGTCTCTCTGAAAATACCCCTCACTAAAAAAGAATCAATATTGCGTTTGCATTTACATTTTACTCCTTTCGACAGTAAATTTAGTTTCTATATCCGAATATAAGTAGACAGTTAGGATGGGTTAACAGTTATTTCCAGAGTGGCTGGGGCTCATTAAAGGACATCTCGTGGATTCACAGTGGGTTTCGCTAATGGTTCCGATCTCAATGAAGACGAAGGAGGGCTTTACTTAGGGGATTTATAAGCAAGGGAACGTGGGAAAACGTGTGAAGAGAACCAACTAGCGTGAATACTTTGGCAACCATTTATAGTTACCAAGGAAACTAGGTTGGTGTAGATGCCTATATTACATGCAGATCCATTAATTGGGTCCAACGCTGCGGAATGTTACCGATTAAATTCAAGTCAATAAATTGCCGAGCAATTTCCTTGGGACTTATTCAATTTTCAGGAAGTACCGAGGTCGTTCCGTGTCCCGGTGCATATCCGACTTCGGGAAGAGAACTTTAATTATTCCACTAGGTTACTCGATTTCGCTGCGTTTCCCTGACCCTGGTCAAGTTCTGCCCTGGACTCTGTCCATTCACTTACTCCTATATATATACAAACGCTCTCTCATTCCCTCTCAAGCCTCCTTTACCTCTCGTGAAATTTATGTAAACCGAGAGAGCGAGACGAAAGAGCCGCCAGTCGGGTTGCAGCCACAGTTCGAAGGATGCACATTGCACCTAGCACGTTGCAGGTTGGACGTTGCACGTATATTGCACTGCCTACGGGTATAAAACGGACGGTTTATAGTTGCACGATGAGGGATGAAAAAGGCAACCCGCCACAGGGAGATTACCCATTACCTAACCAAACCTTCTACCTTCGAGACATCCCTAGCTAGCTTTACTGCGTCGTCTACCCTCACCTTCTTGCTGTACCTATGTACGTCTTACTGTTGGAGGTATAAGGACGTCGAGGATATTAAGGATTATCCGTCTAATTCTCCAAGCTTTTGAGACAGCGATCTGCAGAAATGCAACAAAGATTACACGATGCTCGCAAGCCACTCTTAGTGAAAGCTTGAGAATTCTGGTTTAAATCCTGAAATACAACGTCGAGTATCCTTGAGACTTTCGGAAAATTCAACGTGGATAATAAAATTATATTAATATTTGAAGGGCTTTGACAAAATTGATTACAAGTTTTATCAGCAAGCGTGATGTATTATCAGGGAAATTACCAGTCTTAAAATATAGTTAGGTCAATTTAACTAGTACTGCTTTAGGCGCAACTCAGATGCCCGCTTAATTGCACCAGAAATGCATCTTGCTAATCGAGAGAGAAGCGAAGCGCAGTTAATCAGCCTATAATCATTATGGCCAGAATGATAAGCTAATGCCTAAAGGGGTCATAGATGACGAGAGGTCATGCAGAAGGTAATATAAAGTACGTGAATGGTGTCAGCATGGGGATAACAGATCGTAATGATGCCACAGCTGCATCAGGACACAGTTTCCTCCTTCGAAGTTAGCCAGGGTAATATCGTTCCGTGTATAATCACTTCCTCGAGGTGGTCCTTTCCCAGCATCCTCTACCTACTCGGGATCCCAGATCCTCATCCGGCGCTCTCTGTGATCTATTGCCAGTTTAGAGAGTGACACCTTTTGCAACCCCTAATGCTTCACCCTACTCAAGTGAGAGAGAAGAAAAAATTAAATCCTTATATATAATTGGACGTAAAGTCAATAATACCAACCCTTAATTTTCAAACATTATACGTAATTTTTTTTATAAAGAACCGCAAACCTGTTCACATTTACCTTTTTTTTCAAAATCATTCGCCTTGGCCACCTTACTTCTCGCGTGACACACATCGGCTTGTATTTATCAAGTTCGCAGGGTAGGAAGCTGACTCCATGAATTTCAAAGTTTCTGCAATCGTTAAGCCCAGCTTTACCCCACTGCTACGTATCCGTCACATAAATAAAGATTCGCACGCGCGACAGCCGATACCAACGCAAGTGTGGTATAGAAATGCTACGAGTTCTCCCAGGGGAAAGTTTAATCGCCGTGATACAATGTTCGTCGAGGGTGGGTGTAGTATATAGTGGTATAAAAAAAGAGGGTGCTATCGAAAGCATTTAAAATTAGACAGTTGGGGGAAAGAGTATCTTCAAGGTTGGACAAAGCACGTCAAGGTATCTATTGTCCTCGATGATTGACGTACGATGAAGGCAGTGCTATTAGTCTTGTGAAAATGCTTCAAGTATCCGGCACCAGGTATCTCCACTGTCGACAAGCCTGGTTATTCGATCGTTCGCATTAAACGTAACATACGACAGAAGACCATGGTCGCTTCCGCTTATGGACTTTACACGGGTTTGAATTTACGAGAATACTACTATCGCGTCCCTTGTGAATTCTTGTTATCTCAGCTTCAGTTCGCCATTGTGTTTACCTCCATTTCGGCTTTCAATGGAGGATCGAGTCAGCGAACGATTTGATTTGTGATGGAGGTCCGTGATTATGGTGTCTAAGATGCTTGGAAATTAAGACGAATTTCGCACCACGCGATACGATATTAATACGTCGTTTAATGGCAGCAATTAATATTAACCCCTCAACGAGGGATTGAGCAAGAATGAATTTATCAGAAAACATTATAGGCGAGACGTGTAAGAAATTCAACTATATACTATATATTATATGATATATATGTACTGTCGTATATACTGTGTACTTTTAGGGCATTATAAAACGATAAGAGATGCGAAATTTCACGAGCTGTCTCGAGGCCAGAAAAATATATGACAGGCAGTAAGGGTGTCGCGACGGTATCGCTTAATGTTGTCGAGGGTAGTTATAGGAATCGGGGTAAACGTTATATACCTTGGATAGTCAAGAGCGCCGTAAGCATATTTCATCTCGTATCTACATTGAATGTCTGATAAATTGTACAGGCGGGACGCATCGCTTGTTCTCTTTGTAATGTACGTGTAGTGTAGTACCGCATTCGTGGATGTCGCTCGTCACAAGGGATGTTTTATAACGATTCCGAGAAATGCACGAAGTAACTACTAGACAACCTACATTTGTATCACTGAAAAAAAACAGTATTAATGTTGTTAACCAGATAAAACTTAATTGGAAAAAATTGAGTTCATGCAATTAAATTTATAATGTGAAAAAAGAAGTAAAATTTTGCTTAAACTGAATAATCAGTCGATTTAACATGACGTATACTGGAGTCCACCGTATTGCTACGTTTGATTCCGTTGTAATGTGATTTGCTCTGATATTAATTAATGTTAAAAATAATTAGATCCATCAATTAAAAATTTCAGTTGAAAGCTACTTATCTTTGAGCTGATCGTATTTAATCGCAATAGAGAAGTGATTAAACTCAAATTTAGGTGAAGGCAGGATTTTTCTTTTCCCAGTGATAGGTGCACGTAGGAGGTATCTGAAAATATGGGAATGGTCACGTGATTACGAAATTGCTCCTCGTCGGAGTCACCTTGAGGTAAACAAGGGTAAAAAGGGTTATTGCGACTTCTATTTTCTTATCCTTCATCTCATCCTATAGGTAGGCTTAAGGCGATTTGCTGTTCACCCTTTGGCGATTGGTCAAATGGAACGAATGAAAGTCTGAAATTTTTTTTCTTACGAGATCCTGGCTAGACATAGGTATTACTATTATTTTTTTTTGGAAATAGAGGTAAGTGACTTAAAAATCAGGTACACGAAATGTCCATTACGTTATTACATGCTGTAAATCATATTCTCAATATACATATGAACTAGCAGTACCTATATACCCACGAGAAGGCAGCTGGCTAAACCTTGACAAGGATTTCTGATAAAATGAAAAGAAACTTCCAGTTTGGTATAGAAACGTTTTTTTGCATGCGCATTTGCATAACATGCAATAAAATCTTATAAAGCTTCTAACTAAAAGTGCTTTACCCCATGATAAGGATATTGAATAGTATGTTCGTTTCCAGGGAACTCTAATGAAATCATCTCATATTTTATTAAGTAACTTTGGTATTTGCATGAAATGATATATACCCTAGGTAAATTCTCTATAATAATTCAAGAACACATAATGGTACTTTCCTCACCTCAAGAATATACTTGAATTGCGGTACCATCGCACGCAGTAAAAACGTTATTTGATTTGTTGATCAAATTAACACGGACAAACGTGGCGGCAGAAGTATAGGTACAGATGAAGGGAGGAACAAAAGAGTCAGAAGCAGAAAGCCCAAGAGCAATATGGCGCGTGTTTCTATATGACGAAGAGAAATGTGGGATTCCAGTAGAATCAAATGGACAGCATTTACCCTTACACTAATTCATTACTCAAAGTGCTCAGCCACCCTTACGACCCGTTACCAACCCAGTTTCTCCTTCATTCTCAGTTTATTCCATCCCTTATTCTTGTTACCGATACCCAACCCTTCGGCTTTCTCCTTTGGCCTGTCTGACAGCAAGTATCTCACTGGAAATTACAACGTTCGCTCAGATCTCAACCCTCTGTGATTTTCTTAACGGGATGGGTAAAATTTTTAGATACCAAACTACCTCTAGTTCTTATACCTGTAGTGCGTTACTCTAATAAGATCTCCTGAATCACGTTTTCTTAACAATCCATTGAATTAGACCTAATTAAATTACCCAGTAAAGTGCCTTTTTTTATCTTGAAAGATACTATGTATTTTTTTGTTCATCCCTCAATTTAGGATTTAAGGGTAAAGACTCATTTTTCCGTCAGATGTATCCACGCGCGATTGTTACAATATTTACTTGGTAAATACGTTACCTAAGTATAAGCTCTGCACTGTCGACTCGAGAATGTGGATCTCTATATAATTTTATGATGATAGCTACTGTAAAAACATTCGAAACACTCGCCACAAGGAAGTCGACAAGTTTGATTTGCAATGTTTACACGTAACATTTGATCCTTTTTAAAATATTGGTTTTCCACTTGGAGAAACGAAATATCGAATATTGAATATTAGGGAATTCAGTATGCCGTGACGGATAGTGTTTCTAAAAAATCTGCAGCTTTATTTAAAAACTACGTGTACGGTGACCAAGATAAAGAATAATACCATATGTACAGAATGATCATTCCATTCGACACAGTGGACCGGAAAGTTAACTGTCGAAACCGTCAGGGAATAAAAACTCTATATGAATGCGACCAGCGGAACGTGGCATTTATGTTCTTCTATGTGCAGTCGGCGATATGAATTTATCGATATCTCAAAAAATGTTGGAACACCCTTTATATACGGTCATGTTTAGAGACCAGCGAAATTTTTATATCATTTTAACAATATCAAATCAAATTATCTATGACTATTTTTATGACATACATATATAGGGTTATTCACGACAAACGCACCACCTGAAGGTAGTTTTACCATAGAAATCAAATGGACAGGCTAATTTCAAGCGATGCTTTGTTGTGAAGAACCTCGTATATCATATACGCACGACTTCTAAGCATTGAAATATTGCACGTGGCATATGTGACACGTGTACGTCGTGTATGTCAATTATACATATATCAATTTATATTGACACAAGAGGACATTTGTTGGAAGGAAAATGTTTATCGAAACTTCAGTCTACTATTTACATAGAAAGCGACAAAGATAGGTCATAAATCAATTAATTGAATATGCTGCAATTAGTATTTTGATTAATGGTGTGTACTGTATCAAATAAATTTCTGGGTTTACGTTTACCAACGTAAATAGTATGTGGGAGAAACCGTACGTAAAGAAACAGGTAATTAGTTTGTAGGAGAGAAAGATCCAACGCTTATTAATTGAAGGTTAATTAATTAACAGGCAAATATTATATAATAACAGTTTACCGTAAATATTTTTTAAAATGCCAGAATTTCTCAATTAACCATAGGAATCTTCTTATAACGATATTCAAGAACGTATTGCTCATATTTCTATTTAAACAATTACAGTGTACAAGATACCAAGGGTGGTACGGGCTAAGGGTGAAACACGATATGCCGCCGACTATTGAATATTGCGAAACTAATTAAACAGACTAAACAAATATTAATGAATTCCAATTAAAAAAAAATAAAATAAAAACGATCGATACCACCGAAGAAAATAAATATCCTAGATAGAAGTAACGTAGAAAACTGCCCAATCTAGTAGACGGTTAGCTGCGTAGTTATACTCTGTGTACATTTTCCAATTATGAGTTTAAAGTTTTTTTTTCAAACGTTTTCGAAAGGCAATTAACGAGAATAATTGAAAGCTAACTAAGTTCAATGCCAGTCCAGTCTGGTAACTTTACGCAATACAACTCCCTAGAACGAAACCGATTAAAACACTCATATATATATAGTATAACGTACCTTTTTCATCGTACCCGAAATAACCATCTGCCATTTTCTACCCTCGATTATCCCTCTAGCACATACACATTCGCCAATCGACCCTGAGCTTAACGCGCAGTTTGCGAAATTGCTGCGGTAAAACGCGAGGGAATAACGTTAACTGATGCCCAATTCTATAGTAGCTGGATTCCGATTACGTTATTCTTAAGGAATTATTCAATTACTATTAACTGATCGTTCTTTGTTGGGATTTCATCTCTTTCCCATACCATATACTCCTAATAAGGATTCTTTCTTTTGCTTCTGTATCATAAGTAATCTTGGAATGTTATTATAATCAGGAACCTTTGTTACAGTTCATTTTCTTCCCGCTTCATATTATCAGATGAATTATTAAATTGCACTGAAGCTTAGATATCGTGTAACGTGTCCAATTAATTATTGCCACTAAACAACCATATACCAAAGTGCTTACGTGTTCGGTAAGTTGTATGAGAATTCTCTTGGTTCCTAAATACTGTGAAATTTATCAACGTCATTTTAACACAGTCTGTTTAAGATTTAAATGCGTAGTCGGCAGCTTATATCAGAGCTTGCATATTTCGATCAACATTCTAGACGTACAGTCTACCCATTCTGTGTTGAATTTTCAAGGATAATACGCCGATTTCAAAGATTAACTGGTTACCCGGCGAGCTAGGATTTACATTGTGTATAGATAGGGTATGTACATACATAAGAAGAGCCCCTGTTTGCGAGAGGGAGGATACTCTGAGAAATCTTGGTATTACTCCTAATAACTTAAGCGCGTTATTTTCTTAGATAATTTCATTGGCACGTCTCGTCTTGCCGATGGGCTTAAGAGATGGGGTTTAATATTAATTAATGTTAATGTCATTCGAACGAGAACCACGAGCAAGATGCTGTGATCATCTCTGCTGTAGTCGTTTATGTCAAAATTGTAAGTAATTTGTGGCTAAAATTAAAGTCGAAATTCCAATCTTCCCAAATCCCTTTGGAGATTAATAATTGATGTAGTCGTGTCATTAGCGAATTCTTAAGCTGAATGTAAGAGGATTTGTATAAGGGTCCAGCGATAAGAACCTTTGAAAAGACATGATACATCATTCGTACCGTCCTTTCTCGTCAACATATATTTTTATGCGCGATACCAATACACTTCTTTATAAATTCTAAAGAAAATTTTTCCCCATATCTTTTAATATTACTTATATCGTACCTGTATATCTATATTTTTCGGAAAGATACTTCGATAATAATTCCGTATCCTCTTTACGCTCATACGTTAACGATAAAAACAAATTTGTTTGTTACTCCTACTGTAATGAAATCCTAGCGATGTTCACGACGAACCGGGACCCTCAGTCCCATACCAATTCGCCATTCGATATTGAATGTTTTAATATCGGGAAATCGGAAAAACGTACGGAGAAAATATCCGAGTGTGGACGGTATAACCTGTATTGAAGTTGGCAACTATAGTACATAGAAATATATCAAGCAGCAGCATACGTATATGGGTTCAGTGGTCGATTCCCTGCACACGTAATCCATTGTATCGTCATCCATACGTCGGTCGAGTTTGTATCCGTAAATAAATTCAATTTATTGGAATGTAACGGTGAGATCCGTACGTTTTATATGACGCAATGATATCTAAAGCCTCTTTGTAAAAAGGGCTTGCTATTTTTCAACCTGAATCCAATCGAACGGTCTTTTCGATTTACATGACTTATTTTGACGTCCATCTTGTCTATGGACGAGCTCACTGCTGGCTGCTATTCGAGTGAAACTTCAGGTTCGCTGAGTCGTTGAATTAAAAAATTTGCAGATAAACTGGACTTCAAATGATTTATGAAGTTCGTGGAATTTTTTAAGTCGTATATTGCGCATTTGATCCTTGAAAAGCATATATTAATATAAATTAATTAATAACTGCAGACGCAGTGTATCCTGTTGGTACACGGAAAGTCTGAACGCGTCCAGTGAAAAATTTTACAGTATGGTAAAGTCCTTTTATAAATCAGAAATGATATATGCTATTTAAGCCGTTTACCGCTTGGCCGCATGTCCGTTTCACGTTTGACCCTCGACCCAACTTTTTACTTTTCTTCCTTGCCAACCGGGGACATTTTAATCGGTGAAATTAATATGTCTGAAGGCAAGAGCGCGGCCGCGTTTCCGGAACGTCATGACGCCGACGCCTTGCGACCTTAACCCTTCCAGCCGTTTTCAGCCGGCGGCAATTGGCCGGCGAAGAAGTTAATTGAAAATAAGATAACTCTGCTGCTCTAAGCATAGAAAGGGTGGAGGAGACGGAGAAAGGAATAGAAACCTTTGGTTACCAAGTGAGATAGGACGACATGCTACAATCCCTTAATTAAGTCAACCTTTTCCCCAACGCCCTCGGCGTAGTTAACTACATATATATATACACACACACACAGTTATCTTACGAAATTATTATCGTCCGACTGAAAATAATAACGGGTGAAGCTTATGAGATGTGCCAAGGCTGCCTTTTACAATTTCTATATATCTCTTGTTTACTTACTAACATCCATGTATCTCTTTCGTCTATTATCACCCGCTATAAAGCTCCACTCCTCACGGCCGATTTACATCTCTTTACCTCCACTTTCTTTTTCCGTTCTGAGTTCTGACTTCTACCCATAAGTGGGCTGATTAGTTTGTCAAAAGGTGCGACAGGATAAGTTAGGTTAATGAAGGGTGCTACAGAGTAGTTACCCTCAGTATACCCGTAGTATTGGTCTATAATACTTATAAATAAGAAATGGTACGTAAGTACGTATTAACTGTCATATGTAATACACATTGGAATCAATGTTATAGTTATACATATGTATAGTTATCATCGTCATTATATATATAACGATATCATACATATCATCATTATGTATAACTATAGATATATATATAGTTATTATCGTCATTGATTCCATTGTGTATTCAACTAGTCCATAACGCGAACATAGTCTGTAGTCATTGTTAAACTATTTAAATGTCAACTAGTATTGATCATGAGGCGGAATATCGCGTGGTTGTTACGAGAATAGATTTTCTCATAAATAGGCATAATATCGTGAGATACGAACGATAGGAGTCTAATGATTCTCTAGACGCTATACGGTATGGAAACTCTTGCGTGTATATCACAGTACGTTTTCAGAATACGAACAGCGCGAACGAATATTTCAAGGGAGATAAAAAGTTGAAATTGAAATTATCATTCGCGAAATTCTTTTAGCTGTGGGCTTCGGTAAGTTTACTTGATCTTCCGTCAATAGGACTGGTTTGAGGATTTAATAAATAATTTCTTTTTTTCATCGTTTTAACGTTATCCTCGCGCGACTTAACGTGGTTTTCACTAAGCGACTCTTAATACAAATTCTCAGGCTTTTGTACGGAGGTACAAGTTACTTTACTACTACGTATCTACTCTAGCTATTTTACGTTCATCTATCGCGATCTCTCGTAAAAGGATCCCATATTCATGTTATCGCATATCGTGTATATACTTCTGCTGCGGATGCCGTTTACGATTTTGCTAAATCCGCCATATTTTTTCCAGGTCTGCGCGAAATTCGGGGTCCGCCTTGATCGAGGATGCTCTTGATATACACGCATCTCACATCAATATAGGAAATCTTGAGATTTTCAAAGAAGAAAAAACGGTTATCTCCGACTCCCCTTGTGGTTGACAGTGCAGGAACCTGCATAGAAATGATACTTTACATATTGAAAGATTCAGCCTGAAAAATCGATTTTCAATCCACTCCCTTGTGAACGATGATAAAGCATTGGTGGATTTTGTTGTTGTTGTATAACATGAAGAAAAGGAGAAAAAATGTCCTTGCCCCATACCGTAATCGCTAACCTGACGTGGTGGACTGATCCTGCACAGGAGTAACTACTCCCAGGAGTTTGCTCTATGGAGCAGTACCACCCACGCTAGGCTGTACCTATCAGGGTAGAAGTAGATAGATAGTGGAGTCATTGCAGGGCCGCTTGGGCACGAGTCTGTACGAGGAGACAAAGGTGGTTGAAGAAAAAGAAAAGGTAGAAGAAAAAAAGGGGACGAAGATGCCGTGATGGATGATGTTAGTAATTATTTGCGGGAGGCCATTGCCGGAGCTTTGACCCGTTTTGTTCTCCTCTTTGGCGATGAAGACGTAGAACCAGGGCTTCCGGTAAGGGGTAGGTACGTATCTCCTGGTTCAGTTCCGAGTGTCGCTTCGACCCGGTTTTTCACGCCGTTTCTTTATCTCATCCGCGTCATTGTACGTGGCTACCCCACCTAGACGATAGATGAGAAAGCAGCCGAGCTGGTAGTATCACCCGCCATGTTACCCTCAGCCTAACCAATGCTAGGACTGCTATACCCACTAGCTACGAATACCATCCTTAACATCCCACCCGCCATTCTCTTTTCCGAGGCGTTTTAAGGAACGGTCTTGTGTTTTGTTGATAAAGAACAATCGCCCATCTTGTTCTGTCTCCCTCTCGCTCTCTATCTCTCTTCGTTCCGTACTCCTGGGGGATCGGACAGGTTGTAACGTCGGGACGCTTTTCATTATTTTTCCAGAGTAGACGGGGGGTGAGATTATCCTTTCCAGGTTGAAGAATGTAATCTTTCTGGGTGAACTGATCGATAGTCGAGAACTGATCGTAAACAGGACAGCCCAACGAGATTCTCGTGGTAATAGGGTGAAGACGATAGTAATTCTAGAGAGGATCGGCAGCCAGGAACGATAAATTTCTTCCAAGTAGGTACATATGGGATATAAGAAGGATACTACCGACTTTCGGTACTTTACGAGGAAATCGTCCAGTGACCGTTAACGATAAGGTACTCAAGTAGATATCTATATGGATCCCTACACTCAAGATCCTTAGAATTTTTTTTCCTTCATTCAATAAAAATACCATATTTATAAAAAGCTCGTCCCATCAATTATATCTGAAGGGCATCCTTGGAAATGTTTGGTTTTAGATCAACAGTCTCCACAGACAGTACAGGTTAACAATTGTCCGGATGAAATTGCTCTTTGGTCCAGACGGTGATTATAAAGTTTCGTGTAACCCAGCGAGACGGGGAAACAGATGGAAGGTTGGATGCTGGATTGGCGAAGCTCAGTGGTCCTGTGCTACGTGATGATTCAGCCACGTTTCGTTAGGTATGGAATTTCAGGCACATATATATACATATAGCATATATATACATAATACCTAGGCAATACATATCTATAGTATCTCCCATCCCCTGATCATCCTTTCCAACCCCTGGTCCTCTTTCGAGGACTACAGTAAGGCCACGAAGGGTGGCTGTATGAGCACGTCTACTCAGTCTTTGGCCATAGATGTACATGCATGTGCACATTCGTAGTAACATACATAGAGATATATTAATTCGGCGGAAACCACAAGCCACTCTTCACGCCTCGTTACCCACAGCGTCGACGATGTTGAAGTTCCTATTTCCTTAAGAGCTTCATAACCAGTCTCTCTCTCTTTCTCTTCCTTTCTCCTTCCCTCTCTGTTATTCCGCATCAGCTATTCTTCTTCCTCTCATGGATCTCTCCTTTCTTCCCTCTTTCCGTACCTGTGTATATTATCAACAATTCACCCTAGGCCCTTTCGCAAAACCACCCTTATCCCTTTCGCACCCTTGCATCAGCAGGTGTTGTAACGTTATCAGCGTGTAGCCACCACTATCCAACTCCCAGTTGCGCCTTGTATAATTGAGTCGCTGTCAATTATACAGTCGTTTAATTGAATCAATTTCTACGAGGCGTCCTTTTCCCATACCCACAATCTACTGCGGTAAGTTTTTAGTCGCGATACGATTGTGAATGCTCTGGTGGCTTAATAGAGAACCCGATGTAGTGCAACTGGCTACGGCACGTTCTCATTCTATTAGTTAAATCGTTCGATTGAAATGGCTTTTCCTACTGTCACGACAGAAACGAAACGGACGTCATTCCGCCCTCTGGGTAAGTTTCTACGAGGCACAAAAACCTGGCGGACGCGCGATTTCCATCCGTTGTATCTTCATTTCCGTCAGTAATTATTTATCTCGTGAACGATTGCTTTTCAAATCCCACGGGGGAGGCCCTTTGTTTTTCAGGTACCTTTTGTGCGAACGATTGAAAATCGAGCTGAGCCGATCATCTATATAGGTTCATCAGAGTTCGCTGTGGTGCCTTTTTTATCTATGCTTGACAAAAGGACAATATCGGCTTAACTACCACTTCGACTAAGGAATAATTGGTTAACGCCATTTTTTTTCTTAGGTCCTCTTGTAAAGCAGTCTCTGATATTTCTCAGAGCGCGTCATTTTTTTATCTAACTAGTTGACAAGTTTTTATTACGCGTGATATTACATGATAAAATGAAGCCCATTGACTGTAACCTTTCTGTCATTGCTCAGAAGTTATAGTAAGCGAATTTATGAAATTTTTTATCAGTGTTTAACTATCCTCAAAGTTGAAATTAGACAAAAACTTTCGTAATATGGCCCTTCAGACTCTTTATAAATCTGTTTAATTAAACTCGTGTTAAATATCAAATATTCGACAGAGGCCCTTGCAGAGTTTGAAGTTCACAAAAAAAATATAATAATTCTGCCAATCCTGTAGGCTGTCCTGTTCAATGAAAAAATTTGCAATCAATGTATAATTATTCGTATAACGTCTCTTCCATTATTAATTTCGTTATACCATCATGCCGATAACTTTTCTGACTTTTTTCATTACAAACCTACTCTCTATTGCATATACTTAATCTGTATACTCTAAAAAATATACATACCGAGGTCACGTGCGTAATAGATGTTTACAATGGCAAACTTACTTCGAAATCCTCGTTTTGAAATTTTGCGCACGAATCCAATGTGCTAGCTTTCCACAGAATCCTCACGGAGCTGCAAGCACACTCCGTGGGGAAGTCCTGGTTCGTTGGGTATATTAAAAAGCGCGAAAATAATGTGAAATAAAATATTCCATGGAGGTTATCGTCCCAGCGACATTGAGCCTTTTTTTGGCCATCGGTGTCCATTTCGAATACATTAAAGTGCTACACGTATAACCTATAACCTGTAGCGACGTTGTTACGAATAACGATGTTCCTTTGTTATTCCAATCGGGTATCAGAGCGGATACAAAATTTCACGTTAATAATATTTTGCGTTCTGTCACGCCGATAAGT
This sequence comes from Pachycephus smyrnensis, assembly GCA_030142225.1. Taxonomy (NCBI): domain Eukaryota; kingdom Metazoa; phylum Arthropoda; class Insecta; order Hymenoptera; family Cephidae; genus Pachycephus; species Pachycephus smyrnensis. The sequence continues at coordinate 1,322,257 of JARQST010000527.1, read as the reverse complement.
TACAAATTGATACGACACGTTGTGAGGGTTTGGCATTTGGTATTATTTTTGAAAAATCATCCATGCGTGTTTTATTTGACAATGACGAAATGTCGTGATATGCACTCAAAAGGTCTCTTTATTACGACCGATAACTCCGTAAAAGGGTTTATCGAGAATCTAACGTCTGGCTATGGCCGGTAGAGACAAACGGTTTCGAAATATATAAATCCAATAAATCCAAAGAGCACGTACCAGTATGCTATAGAGGTAATATAACCTGTAAACTATAGATAAGCTACACACGTATCAAAACGTCCGAGACTCGCCTCTATTCCTGAGATCTTCATTACTTCCGGTCTAGATGGATTCCCAGATAGAAAGAAAACCTGAATAGGAAAACGAGGAAAGAAAAATCTAAAATACAAGAAATTCGGCGAAGTCCTCATTCGCTTTATACGAAAGTCTGTCAACAATGACAAACCACGCAGAAACTGGAAACTTCCATAGACAACTCCATGCTTCTTAAACTTCCGCCATTTTGAATTTCTCAGTCCTCACTTCTCCATTCAACATCTTTAACACTGATTTGTCTCTATATACCATACTAATATCCCTATCGCTCATTTTCGCCACTGGGGACCCCCGTCACAATTTCTTGAGCATTTCTATTCTTTCGTTCGTATTCTCGTTCCCTTCACTCCACTGTCTTCCGGTTTCACTGTAGTCCGCTATTCTTTCGTCAATTCACGAAGAATCGTTCATCCCGAAAGCGGACGAGACTGTCAAGATATATATGTCTATCTCTTGAATCCCTTGTCGAGAGCAACAAATAATGCAAAATCGGCGGAAGGAACAATGGAAAGGGGGAGGGGCATGCTTCCGCGCGGGGATGAAGTCAGTTTGTTTCTGAAATTGAGCTCCCGCCTTATACTACCTTCTATATATCCTGAGAAACGAATAAAAGCGGCTCGGACTCTGTGAGAAAAATCTCTACAAATCGAAGCAGCTACTATATGTATATTACACTATGCATATTCAATGTATTATATATAGTAAGAGCCATATACTATAAGAATATGGATAGAATTTCCTAGCTATATGTAAAATATAAATCATAAAGTAGTTCATATATAAAACATTCAAAATCTTCCATCACGACGAACAGACTAAATACTACATTTTATAGAAATCTGCACGATCACATCCAGAAATTTAATTTCGTCAGGTTAAAGTCCTCGGAATTACAAATGAAGTTTATCAATGATCAACCGTAGGTAAAGTGATGATAAAAATTTCTAAAAAAACATACACTCTACGTTATCTTGCATATAAAAAAAGGCCTAATTAGTATCTTTCGTCACGTAATCCTCTCAGTCTTGAAATCAAAGAGGAATTTTAATCTTCAGGCTAGTTTAGTCCTCCACGCACGTTCCCCCATTTTCCACAAAGGGACCGCACTATCGTAAGTCTCGTATCGAGAAAAATAATTTTCTCCTGAGTAGCTTGCGAGTCGTCAATCAGTTAAGTGGAGCGTTCTTTTTGAGGTGAGAAATCGTGCACGCAGATCGGATGTTGATTAGCAGCGCTCCTAAGAGAGGCGACAGACTAACGAGAGTAAAGGAGGTCGTGACACGTGCGAGTAATAGAAAAAGACAGAGAGAAAGAGAGAGAGAAAGTAGAACACAAGATAACTAGCAAAAAATAACCATATCGTACATTTCCATCTCGCAAAGCAAAGGGTTGGCACCTACGTCGAGCAACGGCTCCAGTCCTGTAATTTATCGTAATTAGGGTTGATCCCCGCAAAGCCTCGGTGACGTGTCCACGCCTAGATACCATTCCAGACATACACGTGCACTACCCTTGTTCAACAACCGGACTTCACTCTGTAACGCATTTAACCCCGTGGTACAAACTAGTAGACTATCGTGGCCATTCAAAAAACATTGACGAATCATCTCAAAGATGAAGTAGATACAGCAAGATTTATTTAAGACGTTGATATTAGTATTATTGTTCACCAAAAATGTAATGGCAGTTTCAAAAATTATTATTTACTCCTTTGAATTATCTTCTCGAGATGATTCGTTATCTTCATCTACAGATACTGTGTAACTAGATTCTCTATCGGGTATATGCGCTAGGAAGTAGATATGTAGTGTATATATACGAGCTTGGCATTCTGACTGGGAATGCAGAGGAATTCTAGTCGGTGGTTTGCCGCTGACAGGGTGTCTGTGACGCTAATTATAACAAATGCCTGGCTGTACTGGACGAGGATGCTGCTGGGCGTCCTGGCTACGTGGAAAACGGATGTTGCTTTGGTAAACAGAGAGGACGGCTTCGTCCATGTTTTCGTTATCCGGCTCTACTTTATCGTATCCTTTGCCGAAGTGTGAGCCGTTATGCACTGATATACGATTTGGCTGGCGTGGACTTTACGGCTTTCGAATGTTAGATACCTAGACGTTGCTATATTGTACAAGTGGCGTTGTTGCTGGATTAGAATTTCAAAGGTAACAGGGAGATTGTTGATACCTATTAATTTTACTATTTTCCTAAGAGTTTTTTTTTGAGATCCATCATTGTTGAGTAAACAATATATTTACTCACGGTATCTCTTCTTCGCATACCAGTCTATACCTGTATGGTTGTCTGTACTGTGATAGGGATGCGATAAAAGAACCCTTTGGATCGGGACGACAAATGAATTTCCATCGGCGAATTCAGTTCCCTTGGAAAATCTAAGCGATTTTCCTTTAGAAATCCAGGAATAAGCGAGTCGCTTTTGAATATTGGATTGAGGTACACATTAAGGACTTGTCGCGCGATTAAGAATGCGCGTAGCGTCTCGTATCCATCACGTTTACTCTGCTTCTCTTTGTCTCCTTTTATACCTCTATCCTTTAGGGAATTCTCTTATCGGTTCTGAAGATCGCTTGTGCCAATTCTCTTCGCGTCCTTCGGTATCCCGGGTAAAAATTTTAAATACGGGACAGATCACTGATTGATTATTTTACGTGGTCCATATAAGATACCGCACAGGTACGTCTAGTGAGACTCTTCCGTACTTCAATTTATTTATATATTTCACGGCAGATCACGCTCAGTTCTACGAAGGATAACTTCAGACTACGGGATGGATCCAAAACTGATCTGAGAATGATCTTCCCATACAATGAATACGACTTAAATTTATGATCCATGAATGATCTGTGATGCTCTATTCTCCTAATGTACAGAGAAGATCATACCCAGATCAATTTTGGATCCATCCCGTAGTCTGAAGTTATTCTTCGTAATAAAACTAAAGTACAGCATAAACTCACTAGACGTACCTGTGCGGGATCTTAAATGGGTCATGTAAAACGATTAATCAGTGATCCGTTCCCTATCTAAAATTTTTACCCGGGATGTGACTGTCAATGAGATCTTTTCATTTTAAAGCAAATAGAATTCAGGGATGTTCGTATTGTACCAATATTCACGGCTGAGATAATAATCGTAGAATTAAAAACTATCATCCATTTGAAGTTCACTCCTCTACCTATTACCTAATAAAATCGTGTAGAGAACATTTCCACTCCTATTTAATAGGTGCCGTTAATTTCATCCTTTAATATATTTCTTATGAGGACAAGCTTATACGAAATAACTCGGAAGGTTATTCAGCTAAAGAATCCATTAGGAATGATAATCGCTAGAGTGAAAAAAATGAATAACAATAAAATAAACGTCGTATATACGTCATATAACAAACCACACTTATATAACAACGTCCCCTAAAAGTCAGCATTCCTTTATTTACTAATGATCCGACAGTATATATTTTCTACTACCCCACAAGCATTCAGAATCCTTCTAACTTATCTTGAGCACCAACCATAGCACAGACCACCCATCCACCCCCCAGGAAACGATTCAATGCGATCATGAAGAGCGAGCGGGTAGGAAAAAAGATAATAATTCCAGTTCCGCTCCATTCCTTGGCCTCGTCATTTCTGCGATTCGTCGAGTTTAATAAATCGGCGCGTAAAAGCCAAGGGACTTAAAGGGGCCTTACACAATAGAAGAAAGGATCTGAAATCTTCCAGGTCCATTAACTCCCTCCTCGCGAGACACTAGGCCAAACCCTCAAAGATATACGTACCCCAGTCAGCCTCTCTAGTCAGAACAGTAAGATGAATCTCTACAGAAGAGGCTGCCTAATCCTTCGTAAGACAGGAGCGAAAGCCTCTTTCTACATAAAACGACAATCTACCTACCATAGGTACACACCACAATGGATACACATAATTATACCTGAAGGTTATATCACGTGGCATACTCAGGGGATGAATACTACCTGCTACCCTGACTTAATGTACCCTTCATTATATAATATACTACGTACGTATAGGTGAATAGTGCACTAACGTAAGGCCATTCTACAATGCAACGTGAAACGGTACACGTAATACCTAATTCCGATGGATCCTCCAATCACGGAGCAGAAAATCGTTTTTCAAATCGAGCGTTTGCTAATTGTCAACGATTTTGACCACGTTTCATACATAGCAACCGTACGGATGCCGATTACTAGGTCGTAACGTAACGTACGGATCACGGAACGATGAATTGAGCATCTCCCAATTCTTCCGTTCCGTACACGTTACGTGTAACGTCGAAATAAACAATTGCCCACTAATATTTTCGTATGTGAAATATCATTACCTGTCACAATCTGTCACCTGTCATTACCTGTCAATATGGCGAACCGTATAGACGAGTTGATTATTATTATCGTTAGGGAAATCAAATTTTGCTACGATAAGACCGATCCTGATTTTAAGAATGTCGCAAAAAAGAAGGACAAGTGGCATGAGATTTCTGCTGAAATCGGGAAAACTTACAACATGCAAATGCCAGGTAAGTAATCATATTGGGTGTACACATTCGAATGTATTACATGTATTAAATATCACAGCTGCAAACGTGGAGAAGCGATGGACTTCGCTGCGCGACACTTTCAGTCGAGAACACAGAAAGAAAACCGATTATGTGCCAACAGGTTCAGCTCGGCTTCCCGTTAGAGAGTGGGAGCTGTACCAGAGTATGGTCTTCCTGGTACCACCCATAAGTCATAGGCAGTACGTCTAATTAAATTATTCCATAATATGTATTAGCTTCTAATAATCATATTTTTATATTCAAGACCAAGAGCACATATCGAATGCCCTTGCAGCAAGCTGTAGATGAAATTGTCAGGTGGCAGATCAATACTGCTCGACGCATCGACTCCGCGAGCACTTCCAGTGTAGCAGATTTGTTTTACTTGCTTGTTATCATATCGAGGCTTCAATGTAACGTGTAATTGTTGTTTTCAGACATGCACGTGCATGTGGAAGATAAAATTTCAAACGATGCTTTGAGCAGCGTTCTGGAATTGCCATCCTTCGATTCGTTGCTTGCTTCAACCTCTACTAGGCCTGTCCCGTCTACATCAGCACCTGTAGTGCCACCGATAGACAGATTTGCTAAGCGCAGGAGAGTGCAACAGTCCGAGGCTGAAAAGGAATTGGTGGATGCAAATCGGTTAATCGCAAATGCTACAATTTCTGTTTCAGAATTCATAACGAGGAATGCAGAAGCACCACGGGTAGCGGGACGACCGGCCAGGGAACCTGTAAGATTCACGTCAGCCCTGGAAGAAATTTTGTCTTACGTGAAAGAAGAGTACAAGGTGGACTGCGTCATAGAAATGATGCAAGTCGGACAGCGGTACATAAGACTGGGCCAGGATAGCAGCAATGCTGCAAATGAATAGCTGTCGTAATCGACAACAAAATTGTCGGAGTCGATACAAAAATTGTCGGAGTCGACATCAAAATTGTCGGAATCGACATCAATATTGTCAAGATCGACAAATGTAATAAATAAACATGTAATAAAAATACATATAATAAATAAATAACGAATTTATTTTATACAAATTTTAGCCTATTTATTTCAATATATATCTGCGTGGACTTCGTGGGCGAATCAACTTTACCTAAGCCTAGCAAAAGTAAGATTATTTGTTAATATTATTAGTTCCAGTGTGTTTTTGTTCAATGTGTTTTTTGACAGATAGCGAACAGTGAAGTCTACAGCAAACAAGACGTGGCTCTATATAAAATTTTGTTACAAACTATGCATGTGCATGGTTTTGCACTGAACTATATTTTATGCTTCTATTTTAGCATATATTTCCGTGTTTTTATGGAAAGTCACGTGTGATTTACTAAGGATTGCATTGTTTGTGAACTGTTAAAAAACCACATTGAACTCGTAAACCGAATCTTTGAAAAGTAATAAATAAATAAATTCTTTATTTACTCGCCTTTGGCTCGTGCTGCAAACTCACACTCGTCAGAAAAAATTTTCGCACTAGTATCGTAAAGTACTATTTTAAATTTAGACCTACTATTTCGATTTCTATCATTTCATGGGTATATCATTTGAAATACGAAAATATTAGCAGTGCATTCCGATTTGTCGACACTTGACGTTTGCCGTTACGGTGCACGGATCGGAAGAATTGGGAGACCTCAATCCATCGTTCCGTGATCCGTACGTTACGTTACGACCTAGCAACCGGTATCCGTACAGTTGCTATGTATGAAACGTGGTCAAAATCGTTGACAATTAGCAAACGCTCGGTTTGAAAAACGATTTTCTGCTCCGCGATTGGAGGATCCATCGGAATTCTGTGAAAATACAATTGAATACCGCGCCGTGTAACGTGTCCCGTGTACCGTCTTACGTTGCATTGTAGAATGTTGCTGTTGTTGAATCACTACCAACGTATGCCACTATTTCTACCAAACTGTATTGTTGTCGTTTATCCGCGATACCGATTGGTGGTCGCTATCGTCGTTCAATGCGTAAAAATTTGCCGCTTGACACGCGCGTTCACGGCATGCAATCAATTTGACAGATAACGGTTATTTTAAGATACGAAATAATTTTTTAATCGTTTATCGGACGCTGTTCCGGCGTACGTGCGCATACTACGTACGTGGGTACGTTAGTGCGTGCGTATCGGTGTACGTGCGTGCCGGCATACGTGCGTACTGGCATACGTGCGTGTGGGCGTACGTATATAGTTTCGGATCCTGCATATCCAGTTGTGAAAAATCAATATTTCTCAACGTTTTTGCGTAAAGGGGAAAAGCGACAACAATATTTTCGAGATATTTTCGATATACGGGAAATTAACTCTGAAATAGATCTTATACTAAAAGGGGACTACGTACATATAGCTGAATATCATTCGTTTGGCCCTATACGGGTCTGAAGATAAGGGATTGTCCTGGAATACATATATATGATTTATGATCGAACAGGACGGGTTCAGGAACGACGCTTAGGCGACGCGTTGCATTCACCGTGGCACGAGGTACATACTCGGCAATGCAAATGACTACCGACGATGGTTTAGGGATGCTCTGGTCGAATGCAGCGTGTCTGTCGATGACATAGCCAGACAGTAATGCCAACCATCGAGCGTATCGCCATTTTGATTTGTCTGACGACGGACCACAATAGTAGCATTGATCGTGGTCGAACACTATGTCAGCTACGTGTGTGTAGATTGAAAAAAAAATTAAATTATAGTTTCTTCAGAACTTTTTTACTAGGGAATTGTTACCTGCTTCCCCTTTGAAGAAGATAATAAAGAAGGTGAAGTTGTATAAGAAAATAGGGTTCAAAGGTGAGTGCGAAGGTTCGTTTCTCGTGAGACTGCGTAGGCACGTGAGAACTGTAATCGCTGGCTAATGGTTGTGCCAGGAAGAGAACTAGGATTGAATTAAAAAAAGAAAAGAAAAAAGGCCACCTGCAATCTTTCGAAATCTTAATCTGCTCGTCGCGTGATTGAGGGTAAACATCGAAATCTTAGATTTTTACCGTAAATTATCTTTATCTGTAAATAAATACACCGGAGAATATTAATACGGTTAATCGTTGAATAAATATGGAGTCAAGGTAAATTGAGTTATGGTACATGAATTCATTTTGATATAATTATCCATAGTAACTATATGGATGCTTTGGTACTGCATGCAAATGTTTTAGTAATAGCTATTTGTTTAATAACCAAAGTACCATAGCGGTTTCGAATTCCCAGGATAGGTTACTCTCTGTTCGTTCGATATGTCGAGAATATCGAAAGCTGGTGCACGGACCCGATTGATTTTTTCTAATGGATTGGCATATAGTTTTTTGTCACGTAATACCCAAATGCATTGTTATCAGCTTCATCATTTTCACGAATACGGTACAGTGCATCACTTTTAGGAATTTGGAAATTTAGTTTTTGTTTTTCGTATGCAAATGGTGCAAGATTCATGAGGATTTCGTACAGTGTGCTCTGTTAGTACATAGGTCGAACTTTTTAATGAGGTCAACTTGCCAAAGGCGAGAGCGAAAACGGATCCGCATCACGGTGACGACGAGGATGAGGACGACATCTTGAATGTAGATACCTTTGAAGATTGCTCTTGAGAAATCCTACCTTCGCCCTTCATCCTTCATTTACTCGGATTTCACTGCAATCTACATCCGTTCCATCCCTTCTGCCACGACGCCCTTAAACCCGCCAATTTAAAATACGAATTTAGATGCAAACTACTTTTTAAAGTACTAACTCTTGGAAACTTAGATGCACGATAAGCCCGTTATCCGTTCGACCCTCCGCAGCCAGAGGTATGGTCGACTCGTGTTCCCGTCTTTTCTTATTTTTTTTGTTTCTCTTGAACGATCAGGGTCGCCGATAGGACTAGAAAGTTCTTTAATAAAATTAGATATCCAGAGCTTGAAGAGTGGCGAATTTCCTATAGGAGAATAGCTGGAGATTTTTTGGTGACCTACAACCCAAAAATATTTTCAAAATTATTGGAATATGATCTCGATGATCGTATGATCTTTGAAGTATTTTTATCGATGATGATGACTCGTATGATCTTTGATGTACTGTATGATTATGACATAATCGATTTGTGACATATATACATACATATATCAATTGGAACAAAGGTATGAGGTGTCCCTCGTAAATCGAGTTGAGAACCATCCGGTCTTCATCAGGCTGATAAACCGACTGTTCCATAAAGTAGAAACTTAAAATATCCCACTGATTATGTTTTTACTGCGGCACTGGCTTCTTTCAGTCCGGAAATTACTTCTATCCCACCAGCTTCCTGTCTCCCGTTTCCTTGATCCGAGCTACCCAAAGCTGTTTTATACCTCGCATTTTCGTTCTGTCTCTATACTTATTCCCTGTTACACACTTTCATTTTTCAATTGAATCTCTTCTCTTTGGTATACTCGGGTTGAATTAATAATGATCGAGCCAGAATTGTAGAGCTGGGAATAAGTCACAAACACGCGCACTCTATACATGGGATATGTAGCTCACAATCGGATGACAAAAAAGGGCTACAGAAATTAACTTAGGAAAAAGTCGCAGTAGATCACGACGAAGTCTACCTGCTTAGCCTCCAGATAATTTAACGAGAATTCTTGATTAAGTGTCCTTCGACGTACATGCGACCATCGAAATTAGTCGAGCCCTTCTTTCTCAGTGACCCTCAAGTGATCCCGTGATACCCGCAGCTGTCCCTATAAGAGCTTCAGTACGTGATAGATTGAAATCGACGGGCTTCCTCTATATTTTTTTTCACTTCTTTCACGTTTTTACCGACATCCTTTCTTGATAGATCGATCAGCGTGTGCACGGTTAACGTTATCGCACGTCATCGTGCATTACCCGGAGGATAAGTAGTGGGTATAAATGGCGATAGGCGGGAAGAGGAGTGACGAGCGAGGGGAACGCGTAGACTGAGTGATGGGTAAAATAATTACCCGTAGCTCCGTTCGGTAAAACAGACCGGCTGAAAAATTACCGGCCGAGCAACGTCCCGAGAGTTGCCCGATGCCATTACCTGCGATAACGTCGCCCGTTTGTTAACCGGAGCTTTTGCCTGACGTCACATCCGACAAAGACGTCCATCCGGCTTCCTCGCATCCGTCCGTGCACTACCGACAATAGCAGGAACAAGAATCGGAGAATAAAGAGAAAGCGGAGGAAGCGCGTTGCATTTGAAATAAAAGCTGGAAGAAGCAGGAGAAGAGAGGGAAGAAGAAGAATTATAAATGGCACGGGCTAAATAAGAAAATGAAGTTCAGTCGAGGGAGATCCATTGTCTCGCTACTCGTGGTAAAGGACACCCGATTATTTTCAGAGCGTGTCGAGGCTCATTGCCTTTTGTTCACTCTGAATGAGCTGTATACCGGTGCGCCTCTATCTAGTCCTGAAGACGAGGCTCGTGACATCTTCTCCAGGATCATTTTTGATCCTTGGTATCAAGGCCAATTTATAAGGACTCTCCTGGCTTGACGTGGTATACCACCTATTTTCCTGCCGCAAGTCCGGGCTTTACTGTCGAGTGTAAAATATCGGTACTGGAGCCGACGGACCACATTGTTTTGTCTAACGAGTATAGTATTATACAAATTTTCCTCAATGGCCGATCACGTAAACATAATAGGATTTATATTACGACAAGGTACAGTCTACTGTTAATACACGTCAGCACTGAAAATTTTCATGAATCAAATCAGTATATTCTATGACGGACAGCAAATAACGTGTATCGTTAATCTATTGTTTTTGTTATTCGTAAAATGTATTGATATCGCATGAAATGTTGTGTTATAGGATAAAAATAAAGGTTTGGGAAAACTTGACTGAAGTCACTTTCCTTAGGATCAATCCTGAACTGGGACTCCTGATCAAAGTTTTTAAAAAGGGTGTGAAAGATCTTTTCGAAATATAGAAAAATACGAGGACTTACGACGTACTATCGAAAAGTCTTGGAGGTCCATTGAAAAACGTTATCAAAGATCGATCCTGAAAGTTTCGAAATAAATCTACGCTCGAAAAGTGATAACCTGGAGGAATGCAGCGAATGAAAAATGTAACAGCAAGAGTGTCTTTCGCTGAGGTTCATCTTATTCCGAATGCGACGGTATTCACATACGACGATCGTACAGTGAGAACGATAGTCAGTCATTTACCAAGTAAATGGCGATTCTTCCGGAAAGTCTTGAATTCCTGACGTAGCGTCTACTCGCATTATTTTCCGTTGGCTCTTCTTTGTCATAGTCACTCCTGGGGCATTCGCCTGTCAGAAGATGCCTATGTCCGTCAGTCATCCCTTAGTCTCTACTACGTCGACGGACGACATTCACCAACCTTCTTGACAACCCTTCATGTACACGTTCGATGATGCATGAAGGGTCGTTGTGCAAAGTTTCCAGAGGGATCAGTTGCCGTTTCAGGCATCACCACCCCAAGACGCCTCATGGCTTCTACAAGGGATGAAACCGTTGGGCGGGAACTGCTTGAAGATTCATTGTTCCTACTGTTAGGGATAAGAGGATGACGCTTTAAAATTAATAAATTTACATTTCAAGAAGTTCTGGCAGTTTTTATGGCTCTCAGAATCACAGTGCTTTACACTGCTGCCAGTATGTATACCGGTAGTAATTGCGAGAGCGTCGTCCTTCCTAAAACGGGCTCAGAACTGGCATAGCAATTAAAATTTTAATTAACCACCTTTTTCTTATAAAATTCTGCATGCCGGACATATTATATAGCTATAGAATCACCCAGAAGACTGAGTGCGTTTACTTCAGAGTGAACGTGCAGTTCCTTTCGTTGCTGTTGAACCTGCGCAAAGAAGTTCGATCAGCAAACGACGAAAAGGAAGTCAACGAGTCCATGAGGGTTCGGATGCATACAGGGGTGACTAGAAGTAGAGAGAGATGGATCTGCTTCGGAGGGTTTATCCCAGAGGGTGAGTTCACCAACCCTCCGAAAGATTCTAGGGGTGAGCGCAGCACGGAACGTCAAATACCGCAGAGGTTATTACGCCGGAAGCCAAATCGATCGTAACCGTCATCGATTCCACGTCGAACTCACTGACTTAGAAGCTTCTCTATTTTTAGCGGCGTTTAGAAGCGTCGAAAAGGCGTTGCGATCATTTCTCTTATAAAAAAAAAACCGAACATATATTATAACATAGACCCTGAGAATGGACGTGTCATGGGGAAATAACTTTTTCCCGTCTCAGGACCGGTAAAAAAAAAATGAAAAAAAATTGCTGTCCGGCGTTATACATAGTTAGAAAAGGCAACTTACGATCCCGTAGGAAAACAGCCATTTTCGTTACCATAATCGAATGGTTGCTTTCTTTATATTCACTAGCCGAGGCAGGCCCCTTGGTCGTTTCCACGGAATACAAAGAGGACCATTATCCCTCTGAGGTCCCAGGACCGCGACGTAACGAAGGAGATAGACGCAGCGACGTTGAATGGAAAGTCACTAGGAGCTATAGGAGCACCTCGAAATAAAACTAAATCGAGTCCTGGAGAGCCTTCAAGATCGCGCAATAATACACGATGTAGAAGCCTGTATTTTTATATAAGATGACGTCTCTATCTTGGCTGAAGTCTAACCAACCGTAAGCGACAGATTCTATGAGATGTCATAACTTGTGCTCAGGAGAGCGAGACGCTTTTAAAGCCACTCGTTTTTGAGAAAAGCTAAGAGCGTCAAAAGGTTAGGAAAGGTGAACAGCATTTTTGGTTATAGCTAAGTGGGTACTAACACATGGGGCAAGTGATAGGATTTGTACTCTATCCTCTATATAGGTCCACCTCATTAATGACACCAACGAAAATGGCCTTCCTCTACTCAGACGTATTGTGGAAAAAGAAGGGAATAAAATATGTGTACGTAAACATTCCAGGACGTATCACGTGACTCAGGTAGATGGAAGTGGAAGTAGATAAGGAAGTTGATAAACGAAGTAAGATAGCCTCCTTAAAAATCTTCTGATCCTGAACGCTATGGAACGCGACGGACGGGATGGATCTGTACCTACTGGATAGGATAGGATACGATAGGATAGGATCAGATCGTCCTGGGGATGAGCTTCGACGATAAAGATAAGGCCAGGAAGGTGGCTCACTTCAGGACTCCTACGTCGATATAAAATATACCTCGTTCTACTGGAATCTCAAGTTGAACTCACCATTTTGCTCTCACATATCTTCCATCGAGTCTACTTCTTTATGTATCTCATCTCGCGTCTTTTTTGGTCTACGTTAACCGACTTCACTCTCTTTCTTCCTCTCGTGCCTCGTTCCTCCACCCGTCTCTCTTTTATTCTGCGTTTCGGCTTTGCACTTTCGAGAGGGTTGATTCGACATAGGGATGCTAGGGGGGACAGAGGGGGTGTTGGTTGCTCCCAGACTTACCGACGCTCCCTAGGCAGCAGCTTTGCTTTCGAAGGACTCCAGGGATTAGGGAGCCTGGAGTAACGATAAATAGACTTTCTTTGGAGGGAGTTTCGCGTGAAGTCGAATGAAAAAAAAAACCAGAGAGAAAGAGATAAAGAGAGAACAAAGTGAAAAGAGTATAGGAAGATTTCTCCGCAGTCAATTCGACCTTTCAATATAAGGGAATTTTCAGGACACTGCCTATACTTGTATATGTACATCAGAATCGTCTATCTACGTTGCTGAATGGATATTCAATTTAAATCTCGACACTTAAGATACGAGATGTGTAATACTAACCTTAAATAAAATCTATCCGATAAAGTCAATCCAGGTATACGACGTATATGCTTGGAGAATGTGGGCCATGGTCTAGAATAATACAGCCGATATTCCTTTTGCAAATAACATATCTAGGTACCAGTAGAGGGAATGCAGTAGAATATGTATATATATGTATATAATCATCGGTATATATACCTATACATATATATACATATATTATACATATATCTACTTAGAATATACCTATACGATACAAGTGCATCGCTACACAGGCATAAGCGTACGTGCAATGTACTACGTATATGACGATCAATTCAAGAAAGAGTGTGTGCCGGCAACGCACGTTCTAGGTCAGTAGAATTTCGGATCGATAAGTAGAATTGCAGCAAAGTAATATCAGAATGGATTATACGGGTTAAGGATGCAACGCGGCCATCGCTGAATACTCGTAACAAAAAGATGCTGCATTAAGGTCGAAGATCAAAGGTATTCCCCTGTCATTCTTATTTAAAAAGTGCTGAGGGATTTGCTACTACTTCACGTGTATTTAATACGACGCCGTGACACGTTGCGCTTGACTTAATTCGGCTTTCCACGTGGCTGCATTGAATTGCATTAGGATGCATTTGAAAAAGCTTCCCGTTTCAGGATGGAAAAGCTCGATCCTCATCCCCCCACCCCACAACGCCCGTAGAGACTCAAGGTCAGCTTGACAGTACGGAAGGACGTGAGTGTACCTGCCCATCCCCTGCCTTCAAAACTTCCCTCTCGTTCCCCTGCCACACCCTCCCCATCCGCCATATTGATCGGTACATCCCCCCTACTACCATCTTCCTTCACCCCCACGCCTCTTGCCGTCCCTCTTAACGGCGATGTTGCCACGTCTTCTCGTCTTCCCTTTCTTTGAAATGCAACCTCCCTTGTTTTTTTAACACAGCTATGTGCCACACGCGTCATCCGCTAGCCGACTAACAGTGTAGTTTATAAGAAACTGGATAGATTCCTACGTTGAGGATACAGCTTAAAGTTGCTATCGAATTTTTGGCGATTTTTTGTGGAGATTGTTTTTTTTTTGCAAGTGACGACTTGTAGCGGTTTATGGAATTTAACAGAATGGTACTTATACATAATGCAGGACAAGATAGTACGAGGTGAAGAATGCTCTAAATAATTTTGAAAAATATAACAATGACAATTTTCTTGATCTTAATTGTTATTTGCGTCGGAGATTGCTGCGAAATGATAGGGGATGGATCTGTAAGACATCAAAGCGGGGAAATTGTATATGAGAAAGGATATCATAAATCAGTCCATTAGTTCATCAGACGCCAGTAGGTCCTTTTGAATATCCCGGGCTGTCTTCACCGCGTGTACAGTGACACGTGGCAACATCGGAAGCTACCCTCTCTCCAGGAACAACACGACCTTCCCCGTCTAAGTTCACCCCCCTCCCTTGCCTCTGCAGAGAGTTTGCTCATTTGAAATTCGCGCGTTCGCATTCTCAGTCGATCGCGCTCTTTCTAGTTTCTGTAGTTCCTTAACAAAACTCGCCACCCCGTATATTGCACTATAATAACAGCTCTAGGCATATTCCCATTTCTATAAATAGATCGTTTCCAAACGATACAAATTATCCCTTCAATTTCTGGTTATTATGTGAACCAGTCCTTGTAGCAACCTCCACGGTGGATTTCGTCAGCGTCCACGATTTTCGTTTTTCGAAATTACGCTTCTCGCTAACCTACCTTATACAAACCCCTTCTCGCCCTTGTGCCTTTTCAAAGTTTAGTGGTACCTTAACTTCTTACGTTACCCTTCCCCTTTCTGGCCGGAAGTTCTTCCCCACCTTTCTGCCCTAAATATCGTCGGTCTTTAAGCTACTACTCCCTTTCACCATATTTGAAACCTAATATCGTTCAAGGGACTACCCCGTTTTAAGGGAGTGACAGGGAGTTAAAGGCTAGGAAGACCCGTTAAAGAAAACGCGTTGAACCGATGGACAAATTGACTATATCCATCTCATTGTCTATTTTATACGGTTCTGAGGGAAACTCGATTCGCGACTTTTCAAGAAATATTAAGAAGAGGGAGTAAAATTCTAGTGGCAACACCCATGGGAGACTATTGGCGGGCTGAGATCGAGTTTATCCTGTTCACTCTGTTCATCTTGTTCATTCTGAACTGTTCGAGGAAAAGCTTGAAGGAAGCACGTAAGTGTTCTGTAAGAAAGGTTAGATAAACCTTGTTTTTTATTACTACTAACTTGATATACCAGCTAGACGTAGATATTATATATATATAGGGTAGTTCATTTCTTTTCACGTGAAAAGCGAAGCTCAAAATCGATCGAATCGTGAATAGGTAGGTACTCTGCATTACTTCGCTTTTTTTCTTTAAATCTTTTTTATCTTTTGACCATGAAGAGGAAAAGGAACGCGAGAACAAAACGGAAGGAAATGATAAAAAGGTAGGACGGGTTATTGGAGGTTTGCGTTCGCGTGGGACAAATCGACGACTAATCGAATGACCTTAACTTAACGGCCGGCAATTTGTAGGAACCTTGGTGGCAATCGCAATCGCATTGGATGAAAACGTCAATCAACTATCCGGAGCGAAAAGCCAGACCAACGCTGGTTTCTTTAAACGAGAAGAAAAGCAATTTTTTCCCCGGATAAAAAGAATTTTCCTATAATTTCATTCTTCGACATGCTGTATCTACAATCGATGCTGGACCAGTAGAGATCACAATAGAATTCAATAAATATTATTTTCAGATAGAAAAAAGCACATTCTTAACCTTAGAGTATTATTCCGTTCAAGCTTTATATCGACTTTCAATTAAATTAGTTTAATGACTTAGCAGGTTATCTCCAAGTTACTTTAACAAGATTTACAAAATTCTACAGCAACCCTTGGGTCTCTTGATTTCCCAAATTATTCGCGAGGCCGTAACAATTTTCTAAGTTAATTCGCAGATCCTTATAGTGAAAACAGGAAACCACCATGCTGGAACCGTCTCCCTCGCTGAAAGAGGGTCACCCGTTAAGGTGTTTGGGAGAAACAATTCTCCAAGGGTGTTAACCCACGACGTCGAACCTCCCGACGCTCCTATCGTTCAATTCTAGTTTCGTTTCGGTTCTTGTCCCCGGTTTTAACCAATATAAAACTTTCCGGTTTACGTCACTCGACAAAAGTCGTTTGTATGCTTTTGTATTTAGCGTCGCGTTAACGGTTCAATCCGATGAACCAAGCCGGTTGATTAAATTGTTTACTTCGCTCTTTTCCTCATTGTTTTCACAGTACAGCGATGACGCCTTCGTGTGGACGGACGCGTCTGGTTCCACGCGCCACGTTTGTTTTCCGCACGGAAGACCAAAGTTACAGCTGACTTACCGTTACATGTTGCTGGCAACGCGATTTATTTATTTATTTAATTCATAAATAACAAATTGAAAATGCTACGCAGATCTCAAAATTAAATTTGTCGATGCAAATCCCGCAAAAAGTCTTTCAATATTCACCTCGACCTACTCTTTGTGAATAGTGACCTCTCGCTATGCAGTTTTGATAAGCCAAAGAACGTGAAGTGAATTTCATTGAGGTCACTCAATCTTCTGAAATAAAAATCGTTTATTAAAAGTTCTGTCAATTCAGTTGGTATTTAACTGAAAAGATTCGATTTTATAGACGGTGCGTATATGGATAATCCCAAGAAAAATTTTCACGCGCACATTTGTTTTTCAATATATAACCTCTATCGACTCTATTGACCTATCGATTATCTGGTTGAACGCGAGAGGCTAGCGTGCACTTTTAGCCTTTCCTCATAATTTTACCAGTAACCTTTCACGCTCATGAACATGCATATCGATCGATGCTTTTCTTACTGCGCAGATTCATTAATTCCTCAAATATAGAGCAGCATTTGTTATTTGACAAAAAAATCGAATAGCTTCGATTGTACCGATCAAACGTATTCATATATAATTTTGCGTTTCTCTGTATAACTCCAGACACACAATAATCCAATGCAAAATAAATAATTCTGTCATTTTTATTTCTGATAAGAATAAAAAATTATATATGTTCTTCAAGAGAACAACGATGCTTGAATCACCCTCTACAATTTACAGCTTACAAATAAGACACCTTATAAATGGAAGACACACAACAGGAAGAATATACTCTACGTGTAAGAAATTCGTATCTTACATACGAAGGGAAATGTGTGCCGTTCTATCAATAATGCCTCCTTTTTCTCAAAGTTCCCATTCTTGTTTTTCTCTGTTTTCCCATATTTTTTTCCTCCTTTCCCTCCTAAGACAGCGCGAACGGATTAGAATAATCTATCTCTTCGCCGTCCCGTCGATGTTTTATCCAAGAAATTCGATGTCCTCTTTGTTATTTACTTTGTAAATGCCCGAATTCATTATTCATAAGGATGCCTATTCAGATATAGGACATACACAGTATTCTTGATACGTAACCATATACTATAAGTAAAAACAACGAGAGCAATACCGAGTATACGTAAATTGATTTATTCATATAGAAATACAAAAACAGTGCCTAATATTTGCGACGTCAATATCGGCGACTATTTCTTTTTTACTACGTTATTCCTTAAACCGTACCCCCGTGCAAAGAAGGCTGTATATATACGTATATCACAGTCATCCATTTATCTTAATTATCGAATATTTCACTGCAATAGCGTATTTACGTAACAGGAATTATTTTCTCGTTCGTCATACTCTAGATGGCAGTTCATTATGACGATATTTGCTCCACATTTCTTTTTCGTGCACTCCCTTCCCTTTTTCACGCGCACTCCAAATCCGCAGAACGTATAATTCATATTTATAATTCCCGTCAGTTTCCATTATGCACGGGAATAAACGCAAGCTAATCCCTTCTGCGACATAAAGCTGGGGTTAGAATTTCCAAGTAAACCTGATGATAGTTTGTGTTACCTGACCTTTACCTTTACTGCATCCACCTCGGCATCCGTGCATGCAGCTCGTGTCGTACGGTAACCAGTATATGTTATACATGTATATATGTCGTAACCTTAGTATCGACCTAGATTCTCTATAACCTTCGAACTACGTAGTATTATCCTTCGCACATACTTTCCAGCATGTAATCATGCTAACGTTTCACTTCACCTGTACGAGCGATTCGCATGATCTCAAATCAAGATGATTCACATTGACTTCCATCTTTGTTACCAAAGACCCAAATGCATTTGAATTTGAATAAGGAGACTTGGAATAAAATTGAAAACGTTTGCGAGGCTAAGGAAGAAGGAAAATTCAATTTGTAGCTGGACGTTTGTACGGATCTCATGGATACGATAGGTTGGACCGCCCTTTTTCTTTCCATCCTTTTCTTTGAATTTTCCAATTTTCCATGACGTAAGTCACGTGGAACTTTCTTGATCCCGAAGTTCGTGCGACGGAAACGTCAGGACTTATTTAGGTCGATAATTCGGTTTTGGATATTATAGCATTTTTTTAAATCTCAATTACAAACTTGTATCTGCATTTGATAATGGGAATATAATTTAATATAATTATAATTTAGAATATAATTTACGTTATTTCAACTTTTACGGTGACGCGAAATTAATGATGTTTTGTATATTGATAACACTCGATATTCTCCTAGGTATAGCAGATTAACGTGATTGCGTATTCGGCTTGAGTACTAAAGCTAATCATATTACACTCATGGCTTGAGCTCCCGTGTGCACACACTGTTTCCCGCCATAGATACAAGTAATTGTACCTACCTACTCAGGGCACACGAATGGCGGCTCACTTAAATGTACTTAAATTCAATTAAGTTCGTAAGCAAACCCCTGATAACGACCGTGGCACATTCATTAACCGTGCCGGCATATCTGAAACGTGAATGACATTAATTTTCGACATAATGAAAATCATCGAGATATATCTGATGATGGTACGCATCGAGTAGCCAAACGAAGTAATGAAGTTCCTAAACTATGTATAGTCCAGTTATTAGAAAGATAATTGCACTACAGCTATATATCGCTGTTCCCCCCTAATTCCACCGTGTTCAATTGCCCGGCTGATTGCTATCGCGCTTCTCTGATAATCGATCAGTCATTGGACTTTATGGAGACGGAGGAGTTCAATGAAAACCACACGGACGTTATAACGTATATCCGTGAAGTTGAAATAATGACTTCTGGATTATACGAACCGTTTCCTTTGTTTATACACAATTTTAAACGGAAGATTGATTTGCATTAATTTATTTTTTAATTTTCAAAATTAACATATTTTTTATCTTTGATTTATACAATTTATATTACACACAGACGTATGTTGAATTAGGGTATTATGAGGTGTCTGACGTTCACGGGTAATGTTCCCCTCACAGCGGATTATTTTGATTACGCTAACATCCCTCGCGCATATTACCTTAAAAGCGTCCGAAAAATCCTAGGGTTCCATAACCATCGCAAGGACATACAGACATAAGCCAGATACTCGTTCTGGATGTTGTGACGAATTCCAAATTCCGTTTGTAGTTAGCCACTCATAATGAAGTTCCTGTTGGGAGCTGCTTTTTTTTAGGTCAGCCTGGTATGACGTAACCAGCTGTGTGGTTACCAGCTTGAAAAAATAGCACGTGCAAGCTGGTCTCATATTTAAGGAGTAGACAAGAGAGGTTAAAGAGAGGGTTGCTACCACCACAAGAACACGTGATATGGTCAGTAAGATTCCTGAGGTAACCACGGACACTTCAGCTATGTCGATTAGTTCAATGTTAATGGAATACCTCCTCCAAGTCCAACCTACGCAATTTTTCTTATTTTCAATCTCCTACCCCTTGTATCAAACTGAAATTTTTTATTTCATTTTACATTTGGAGAATTTATTTTTATTCATTTATTGACACGAGAATCAAGAAGCTTATCGGGATTGATTACTCGCTCTAGTCGAATTCATCAATAAGAATACATTTTCCTTTGATTCTAGTCTATTCGCAAATGGTATTGAACATTGCCAATATCTCGCTCGTATACCTATCGCGTATCGGTGACTAAGGCCGGTGTTAAGCGTAATATCGAATAAGCTTTGGAGCGGCAGGTGTTTATCGACTTCTACTCTAGACTTTATCAATAGCATTGTATCGATACGCCATATTGTATTCTAGGGTCATAGATTTCGAGACTCTGCGATTCTTTTATTGGCCAGTGTGAAACGCTATTTGTTATAACCTAAATGTTCGGTTAGAATAGAAATGTTAAGATATATAATTACCACTGATACGATTTTTCTAAATTAATTTTTTTTTTCACTTTTTTTATAAGAGATTACTAATATATTTTTTTAATATACTTCACGATTTTTGTTCCATCGTAATTTACGTGTAAATATAATACACTTTTGCTGGAATCATGTATTGGTATTACTGGTAAAAACAATCCTGTTGTGATTGTCAACGCTGCTAGTTATTTCGAAGATGTCTCTTTCGCTTTAAGCCAAGAGAAAAAGAGTGACGTCAAGATTAAGGAAGCGATGGACGGCAGTGGCACGCACAGTTTCAGGATTGGCTGGATTACAGCAAGATGGCGAATTTCTGTCGTTTATTACTGGCATAGCGCTGACTATACTGTCTTATCAAGCACTGCGAAAGATTCTTGATACGTTAGCGAGATCTACAGCGGGCTTTAATGTCGAAAGAGAATATACCGGGTGAACGGTATTCCGTAATCGTTTCACCCTGGAAAGAGTCTTGACTTCGGCCCTGTGGACAACGGAGAAAAAAAAACGGCAAAGTGAACGAGAGAAAACAGAAAATCGTATAAGAATAAAAGGGAGAAAAAAGAGAAAAAAGGTTAGCCACGCCTCAAGAGATGCATACCTTCAAGAAGATTGGTGGCAGGTAACAAAAAGGTTAGATTCTCAAGAAATCGGAAACGAAATTCAACCATGTCGAAGTTCGTCTTATCTTTCATACTCTTCCACTTCTCTTTACGCTCTGGAACACCGACCTGAATGTCAGGAAGAGACGGTGAAATGAATTAAAATTCTTCTTTCGAGCAAGCTATTGGTCGCCATCATACAGAATTGCTATACGAAGATACAGTCCAATCACGAATAAAATCTGAGATCCAGGGGACTCTTTTACATTGAAACTCATAAGAAGATGCCCCCTCAAAAATACGTGTTACTGCTGGTTGGAAGTACATACATAGTTATTATTTAAAGTACATAATAAGGGTAGTATCTTCTCATCTTCTAAACTTTTTACATTTTTTTCTCATACGATTATAAATTCTTTCCTGCACTATAGTATAATATATCTATAGTGTAAATATCAGTTCACGCCAGTCTTTATTCCACAGCCTCCCTACCTCGGTCCACCTATACCTCACACTACCCTTCTGCTAGCCGTTCCGGCATGATCAACCCCTATGCGAACCTCGACACAGTACCCAACCATCTATAGAGATAGCGTGCGAATGGCTTTAATGCGCGGCAAGTGTGAACGCAGCGATTAACCCCACATCAACCCCATTATCAACCAACCAACCCCCATTCGGACAAGACGCATTTTTTTTTCACGTCCACCTGTATGCGCTCTAGCGTATTCACGATATCAACTTCCCGGTGACGTCACCGAAGTCAAAGCCTTTCGCCTTTCCACGCGAATGACTATAAGCAAACTGCTATCCAAAAATACAGCTGCTGAGAATTGTACACAATATAAGTTAGCGACTCTCATCTCGTAACTGAATCTCCGCGATTCTTCCTAAGGGACCATTATACCTGGAGTTCCGGAAGAGAATACCCGGAAGCTGTGTCTTCTCCCCATGGAGGCTGGACAAGAACTCTCGCTATTAATCGTCAAGAATATCTTTTTAGGTAGCAGAGTGTTGGTGGCGTAAGGGCCAGAGGCAGTGCACTCTTGGCACGGATACCGTCTAGTCGTGTAATCATTTTTGGCAAGGGAATGCACCGGACGTAAAAAGCGTCTGGAATTACGCCAAAAGGTTGGTACCATTGCCCCACCTGTTACCACGTAACGGCCACCATCATATCTTACAACGTCTAAAGAAAGGTATATAGGTATCCGAGTACGTATCCAGTATCCAGCATCCATCTGCGCCCACTGACAACTTCCTTATTTCAGTTTTGACTCTCTCTCTCACTTTCTCTCTTGTTTGTCGAGATTTCCTGTCGAAAGCTGTACGAATCTATAGGTGATTCTTTGTTCCGACGGTATATGGAGTCCCGCCCGGGGATTCGTCTTCCCCGTGTTCTTCTCGCCGTCTCATCTGTTCCGCTTCCAATTTCTCAGAACCCTCTTTCGCGGGATGGCCAATTACGAACTTCTTCCTCTCCAACCGTCATTCCTCTCATCCCACTGCCGTGGAAGGTTACATCGCTACCACTTCTGTTCCACGGCTTCCCCTTTGACCCTCGAATATTTGCAACGAGAATTGACTCCTGGGAATCAACGTATTTTTTTCTTTTATTTTACAAATTTTTATAACGAGCTTCGTCGCAAAGCAACCAACTCACCAGTTGATAAAGAAGCTACCAACAATTTTCCTTATTCTTTCCAGCAGCTAGCACTCACGTGCTACGGCACTTGAAATGTTTGTACTACCTGTTAAGGGGACGAAAAGGTTCCACTGTGAGGTTGTGCGCCACTAGACGTAACGAGGACACAGGCCACTGGAACATCCCCTACATTCTGCATTATCTATATATCTTTTTCTCTGTCTCTACCAGGTATCTGCATATATACGGTCCAACTCTCTGTGTCGAGTGTCGTAAATTTTACGCTTTTTAAATAAGCCCAGCATCTCGGCGCGCCTTTACGAAAATAATAAAATTCTACCGAGATAGCAGAAGCGACGCAAGGTGTCTCTCAATTTGCATTTCGATCGATGTCTCGTGGCATCTTTCTCTTGAATATAACCAGGACGACGTCTTTTACGTCAAAATTTGATTGCATCCCTTTTTCCACGTTTATTCGAATGTAATTGAAAGTGCCGATCCGACCTGGCTGATGTATGAATGCATGAATGACGAATGAACGAATCAATTTACCACCAGTACGTCACTCACTAGAACGTAGATTTTCCTATTTCCCGTTGCCAGAGGGCCGTACTACTCCTCCAGTGAAATAACATCGACATTTCTTTCAGTCCGATAGTAATGTTTACAATTATCGTTATATAGTAAATTGCACCAAGAATTTCGATAGCTCGTTAACGAAAATCGATAAGCAGATGCCTATTTTACCTGAATATTGTTGGTTAGCCTAACGCACGATTGCATAATCGTATGTAGATCTATAACCCAACCAGGCAGAGTACACTCATCCACCAAACTCTATTCGCACTCTAGATGCAAATCGAGTGCTCCTTGCGAGACTATAGAGACAGGTAGCACTGTGATAGAGCAGCCATTGCCTTTGGCTTCTGCGCAGGTACAGTGCTTTTCATAAACAGAGACACGAAACTAAATTCATACCATATACGTATGCTGAGTGTAACTGTACCAAAGGTGAACTCGTGTATTGAAAATAAAAAAAATAAAAAAATATATAAAGATAAGAGTTCCCATATTACCTGTTCAATAAATTTTCCTTTGCTGCGCGCGCATCCATATGACCTCCATATGACCTCCATATGACTTCGTCCGATGAAACGTAAATATGAATGAATAAAGTCCAGGTTAAAGCCTCCGTGTACTTTATGCGGTTGCACAATGGAGTGAAGTTTTAATTAAAGGAATTTATGGGTCACACAGTAGGATGCTCGACGTCTCGACGCTGCCGCGTGTTTTCTTTAGTTTACTCTAGCGTACGTGCCCTTTACACGACCAACGCCATCGTCAGCAACCCCATCATTTTTACTATCTTCATCGTCGCCTCGTCTTGTCCGCTTTCATGAAAGTACTTCAATTATCAGCACTCCGTTTTTATTAGGCTTTCTACCCTGCTTCTTTACTTCGTTTGCCAGTAGACATCTATATAACGAGGCAATCTCGTTTCCGCTACTCTGAATAATTAACAGGTCGATCAATTTATTACGTAAGGTATATTTATGTGTATAACTCGTAATAAGCGAGGTCAAACAATTATTTATTATATGTATATAAAATACTTATCCACGTGTAAATTTCATTTCGTTTGAATTTTATTGAAATATATATATATAGAACGAATGTTTGAGATGACTGTATGGATAGGGTTATACGGTCCCTACTCTTGGATGGAATCATTTAAATTGTTAAATGATCCAGAGATATTTTATCGGCATTCATTCGATTTCTAATAGAAGGACGATTTACGAATAATCCTTTGTGCCATCCTTTACACTCGCAATTCTATCTGTACGTGCATGTACCCCATGCCTTCAGATACCAACCATGTACAGAGTGGTAGAGGTAGCAGGATAGCGATTATCTACGCTCCATCCACTCTTACCGCAAAATCCTTCCTTTCTACATCAAAGTCTGTTTCACGCCCAGTTTACCACGAGTCTGCATCGCTTGTCGTGTGTCGTGTACACGTGCAAGCTATCCCCGTGTACACACGCGTGAAGTCAAGGGTTGAGCCAGAGGAAAAGGGGCTAGAGGAGTGAGGGGCAGGAAAATAAAGCTATGGCAAGGAATAAGGGTTGAAAAGAGAAGCCGGTGACCTCCATGAAACTCACCACGTGTAACGATGACCTCTCTGTACTTGCATGAACGCGGCTCTTGTGGGTCTAGTGGTCGATAAAAAGTACCGAGTGCTCAAATGGAGAAAAATTAATGGCTGACTGTAAGTGTCGAACATCAGGATCGGCTATTTACTTCGAATTAGCATCGTGATCGTAAGGGTGGCTGCTTAAGAGTACCAGTGGTTGAGAGCATAAATCCACGAAAGCCGTGAAACGCTCTATAACGATTTGAGTACGGGAACTTTCCTCATTTTAGAAAACTTGTTCCATAAAGATTTTCCTACGAAAACTTTAATATTGCCAAATAAAAAGGCAAAACAGGTGCAGGACCTGATCTTTCTTTCTCTTTTTTCCTTTTTTTTTTCGTTCTTTCTGTCTTTCTTATAATATAAGAGACGCTTTGGCATCCGCTTACTATAGCCTTGATATTGCATTTTCATCGCCATTGGGATCGACGTTTCTTATTTCTACAGAAAAATTAAAAAAAAAGAGGTACAACCAGCACAAAATCTGCATCAAGAACAAATGATCAGGACGTATAGAGGTGAAGTTTGATGGAATGGGGATAATATCTCGTACTATATTTCCATTAAATTTATTATTGCATCCTCGTCTTCATCCTGAATCTTAATTACCGTAATTAAAGGACGGACCGATAACTTCATTAATTCGTGGCCATTGGTAAACCCTTTTCCATTCTCCTTCCTCCATGTTGGACCAGGCCAATGATTAATGAATGCTCTTGTAAAAAGGACAAACCATGGTGGTTTCCTTCAATTGAAAACATCCCCAGGCTCACCATAGTATGGATTTATTTCTTTGAGAATTCACCACAGCTCTGATTCAATCTCGCGATAAAACATTGGTACTCCAACGTGAATGAAACTCGAAGATGAAAACCATGACCGAAATAACTTTAGCGGTATCCCAGGATACGCAGTAATCTCTGGCAATTGATTGTCGATTCTTCCTTTTCTTCAAAAGCAACAAAGAGAATATTATTATCGGCATTGAGAAGCTTGAAAGATTCTTCACACGTACAGGCAGTTTCGACTACACTGTCACGCTCCCGTCGCAATCATAAAAATACGAGAAAGGCATATCCTATGGTGATCCTGGCCTTAGTAAATTGTACCATCGAGGAGAACGCGTGTCCGCTAGGAAAATAAAGGATGACCGAGTTAGAAGACGGACAATGTTCAGATTGAAAGGAAACGCTGTCCTGACGGTTCCATCCGGAATTCACATTATATTCCGGAACGTCAACTCAGCATCCAGCATCCGTCTTGTTTACGCTTACCACGAAGGAATGAAACTACAAAAAGACGAATTCCATATCGTGACCTAGAGAGCGACGTTGCAAAGAAAAAGGCCTGTCGAGCTTTCCAGATTATGCCGAAGCTTCTCTAACCAGGAACTCTATGGAGTTACGTGGTTATTTATTTCAGTCTAGCTTGCGTACAGAGAAGGTAATAGCATACTAGCCTTATCGCAAAATACCTGCCACCTTGTTGTATATAAAAGCCTTTCAAGTGCGAACTCTATCCTAGATTCAATATCATACCTGCCAATGAACGGTACGATTGATCTTTTAGAAAAGCTCAAGAATCGAAATAATCATTCTCCACGAGTAGCTCCATCTCTAGCAATGACCGTTCTGCACTATTTTATTGACTATTCTCTCGATATAAAAATCGTAACAACCTGTTACAGATTTATCATGTTAGTACGGAATGAGAAAACAAATCCGGCAGTAAAGCCCTGATGAATAGTAGATGTAGATTAATGTCAGTTGACCTTGATTATAAGGATTACACAGCTGCTATATATATAATTCATACATATCTAAGCTTTAACCATAAGCAATGTAATCTTCGGGCCTGAAATGGATACCTGTAGTTATAGAGCCTGAAGGAAGGAGCACGATAAAGAAAAATTAAGCGATAAAGAAAAAGATAAAAAAGCAGTGCTAACCATTGTTGAAATAAAACTAGTTTACTTTGCTCTATATCAGAGCACTGTATACTATGTATTCCTGTTAACCGTACACAGTGGCTGTTGGAGTTAACTTAAGCTTTAGGGCCTTAAACTTCCTCGGCATAGTTTCTAAAGCTGCCCGAAAGGTCTTTAGCCGTGATTCCTGTTTTCGAGCCTGAAGACCGTCTTAACGGGTCGCTTCACGCACCTACGTTAAATCTTTAATGTCCAGACCCTAGAATAAGGCATCGACGCTACAAACGCCCTTGCGCATTTCAAATCACTCTCGACATATCATTCGATGTTTAATATCTTTACCACTTTGAGGAACGTTCCTAATTTTTTTTTAATTCTGAGGTTAAAAGTTTGGAACACCCTAATTCCTTCTATACTGAATTTTAACTTATTCAGCTGTCAACTTATCCTCACTGAAAATCCAGGCGGAAAGTCCGCTCGATTCGGAACGTCGTCCACGTGGAGATTATCCATGGAGGATAAGGAGAGCAAAATGAACGTGGGAAAAAAAACAAAGCAATAGGTCTAGGTTGAACGGCATCTAGTCCCTGCGCTTGGACAGGCTGGGGAAACCAATTATTTTCGTGCTCCAAATCCTATTCGCAATTACCTCCGATTGGGCCAAATCTCGTTTCCGTGATCTGCTGACGTTCGGCGAACCTTGCAATCGAATGACCCCGCGGGGAAGCGTGTGCGGATATACAAACAAATAAACAAATTGAAAATTTCTCAAAACGAAACATTCACAGGATCGTTTCGCGTCGCTATACTATAGATATAGTTTCCGGTATATCGCGAAAAAAATATTCCCTCAATTCCTGAAATTTCGACAGGTGTTCGTGTACCGACGCGTCTACAATGAATTCAATGGCAATTTTGGTTAACCTCTCGTACGCGTAACAAAACCAGAGGTACATCATACCAGGAAACCCTTCGTCCTTGAGTGCCGTAATTCGCCTTTAATGCGAACAAGAGGTAGAAACACTTAAAAGGAAATCACGAAGGCGCCGACGATCGTTCTGAAACTTCCTTAAGAGGGGGATGAGAATTTTTTTTCAAGGGTCGAGGCGAACGCATGGAAGGGAATGGGCGATTAATTCTTGAGTGAAAGAACATTCTTTGCTGAACAAGTAAATTGAAATTCGCAAATTGAAAATTGATCTGTCCTCAGTGCTACATGTGTACCATCTATCCCTGTATCTTCTCTCTTTGGATTCTCCGTCATTCTCGTTCTCCGTCGCACTGCAGACTCTCGGACAGATGATACGAACGGAGTGACTCGAAGGGGAGGTAGAGGGAAGGGGTCTTAAAACACAAACCCATTACCGGTAATCAGATGGACTTGATCCTTAGGGAATAGGAGCTTAGGAACTTCTACTGGAACAGAGAGTATTGGGATACACTGATACGGTACGTGAGCGTAATTGAAAGTTTGAGAGGAATAGCTACCCCCTCTCCTTGCCATTCTTTATCCTCCCACATCAGCCCCTGAATCCTATACATAAGAAACTTGCAAACTTTACCAAAAAAAAGGTCTCGACGTTATATTCTCGCCTGACCTTAAAACAAAGCGTCCCTGCAAATTAACTCACAAATACCAATCACGGACTATAAATTGTATTAAAAGAGACTCGGAATGTAATTTTTACAAACTATCTCTATAGTTACTGAACAAGGCAGAATCTTCATCTTCTATTACAGTCCAGTGTATAACCCAAAGAAAGGATGGGATGTCGTATTTCAAGTCACGAGATCAAAAGGATCCTGTTGAACCATTGGATAAGACAGGAGAAGAAAACAAATGGACAGTAGAAAACAAAACGTAAAATACGAACTGTATAGACTCTTGGCTATTTGATGACGTCGAAGGTAAAAGGTAGAGTATATATAACCTTTATCAGTGGTCAGTAGCATCGATTCTCTCAAAGGGTAACAACCACCTTGACCAAAGTAGAAGCGGCCACTCTAATGGCTCTTGGGGTGAGAGCGGGTAGGTAGGTAGGTCGAAGCCCGATATCCTAGTCCCCAAGCGGTGGACGTTACGGATCAGCATTTTAGAAAGTTTAATTGAAAAGCGGACAGGCAGTTTGGCAAAGGCGATTCCGCGAGTGTCAGCAGACGCGTTTTCCAGTAGCTACGTCACTGGTAAGCAGGATTCTCTCGTTAAGATCCCATTCCGGGCGTAACGGCGCCTGGAAAATTGCAGCCTGCAATAACAGTAAGTAGGGCGGGTTCTCTAGTAGGCACTGGTTTGGCTGACGGGAGAGAAAATACGTGTGCAGGGAGTGCGAGAGAGAGAGAGAGAGAGAGAGAGTTAGAGAAAGGGAAAGATAGATAGATAGATAGATAGATATATTTATTGATCCTGGGAACATTCCCCTAAGGACCTTACAAAAACAGAAATAGCAATGTTATTAATTAATAGCAATAATAATAATAATAACGATAAAAAAATAATAACAGAAAAATTAAACATATAAAATAATAACAGAAAATTAATAAACTTAATAGCATAGTAAGAAGGCGACACAGACAGTACAGACAGTAGGGCCAGTTTAATCCTCGCTTACTGACTGCTCGAGGAGGAGTAGATGCCGCAGAAGACGCGCCTTAAAAGCTGCAAACGAGGGAGCCTCGATAACTGAACGGGGTAGCCCATTCCAGAAGGAAATGCCACACACTAAAAAGGAGTTGCGATAAGTGGCTGTCCGCAGGGCAGGCGTCGCAAGCAAATCGGTCCTACCCTCCAAAACTCGTAGGCCTTCTCTATTCCGTAAGTTTATCCGATCTGCTAGGTAAGATGGGACCTCGGAATGCACTAAGGAATAGAAAAGACAGCCGACAAAGTAAAGTCGCCTGTTTTCAGTCGTTAGCCAATCAAGGGAACGCCTGCCCTCCGAAACATGATCCCGTCGCCTAAGAGCATGAACGTATCGTACGGTGGCATTTAAAGCTCGCTGTAGCCTAAGATTACGTTCACCGGTGATGTCGTACAGAACAGCGGATCAAGATAGAGAGAGAGGGAGCAAAGTATACTAAGAGAGGAGTGTGAGCGGCCCAAAGTAAAAAAAATATGGTTCATATATGAAATAAATATATATAACTCAGAGACATGGATTTGGTTATGTATGGATCGTATATAAATCATATATGGACTATATATATGAACCTCGATTACTGAAAATTGACGAGTCTATAATTTAAGTTCATATATAGTACATATATGATTTATATGTAGTTCGTATATGATTTATATACGATCCATACATAGCTAAACCCACATATATTTCATATATGAACCATATATTTTTTTTTACTTGAGGCAATAGAGTAAAGGTGGAAACAGGCAAAGGAGTCTAGCGCGAAGACTCGGGTTCCTTTATGCCGCGGCTTCTCTCAGTTACTTCCATGCTTTTCGCGCGCCATTGTCTTGAGCGTCGGCTCGCTCGAAGAGGCCGCAAAAGGCTTTGCAAACATGGTATCCCACCTCTGACAATCCCAGATGAAAATAGGTTGCGACTTGAGAGAGCATATAGAGTCTGGTCCGACCTCTGTGCCGACCTGGCTGAGTCACCCCAATATACATATAGAGCATCCTTTACCATTCCTTCTCAAGAATACCATAGTCAGGTACCTCATAGATATCTATAGATATTCCCTCCAAGGTATGAGTCACTGACCCGTGCATAAATGAACGTTATGAATCTTCCGGCGAATATTCATCTGTCCTCTCTCTATCTAGACTCCCATCTATAGCTCTTTGGGTTACCTACGGCGTCGACTAGAAATAGCGACCCCTCTGAGGGAAAGAGCGGTAGACCAATGCCTGGAGTATTTTCTATCTCTGACTGGAGATCAGTCGGAAATCTTTAGATCGAGTAGGAGATTGCCACGTTTCACCGAGCTCGATGAGAATCGCACGATTTACTTCACTCCCCCTATCTTCGATAATGGATGAAGTTTCATTCCTGCGTTGCTCATATTGCAACGCAACCCTTATCCGGCGGATATTCAAGTAAATCTCAAAGTACCTTTATGCTTAAAATTTTATGAGAATTAACATAGAAAAAAAAGTTAATCTACACTGTCAGTTTCAAAATGTTACTTTGAACATGAAATTGGTCATTTGACTGTGCAACCTCATCCTGACCAAAGACCTTGGTCAGGCCGAAGAACGGCGGATGGAGAAGTGGCTTGTGTGGTACCAGGAAAACGATTCTCTCAGGCTGGAGTGGACCGAGGGTTGGAGGCTGTAAGATGGACGATCTTCCCAACAAAAGGCTTGACAACAATTGTTCGACGATGAGCTCCCACGTCTCAGGAGAAAGACTCGAGGCAATCGATGAATCCATGGATACCTCAGTGACACGTGGTAGACATTTTTTAACAAGGTCTTCTTCATCAACTGGACCTCGAATTCACTCGAAAATTCACTTCTGGTAAATTGAAAAAGAATTTCTCAACAGCATCCAGTGGGATGATATGAATATTAAAGAATGGCTACTAGACTACGTACGATTATTAAAATGCATATAGGTCACGAATTCAAAAGAAGGTGGTGGTAAGCAAGATTACTAAATAGCTAATAGACTGCGTCTGACTATTAGAAAATATATATCTATCTACTTCGGCTCCACATCGTCCAGACACGCCAAGGTGCAACGTGTGCAGACAGACACCGCGTGCATTAGCATGAAATCATGCATTCTCCTTGATAAGATCCATCGTCGTGGCAAACTCCTAGGAATCTCTGCGATTGTGGCAGTTAGATCTCGAGTAGGCACTCTCTCTCTGCTGCCGCTTTATGCAAATTGCCAAATCTCCGCATAATGCCCTTCGTAAGTCTGTCTGGGAGCATCCTCGTGGAAGGATGGATAGACGTTTCCAAATTGGAGAATTCACGAGGATTTCGCGAGAAATCTCTCATTTTCTCCTGTCTATATATATATGCTTAAGTACATATATATGCTTAAGTATATATGTATATGCGGGTACACAGTGCCTCTAAACTAACAGAAGTATTTAGATGTCTGTATATAGATATATATTTCGCTCTAGTATACTGGAAAATATGAAACTTCGAACGAACTTGCAAATGTTGACAAAGGGCTGCGTGTTTCTAAATTTCATTGTTATCGTCGTCGTTGCTTCTGAACCGTGTAGGTATTTATACCAGCTGCACTTTATGCTTTGCATGCGTATTGTATACACTGAATGTATATATTCGCCCTATGATCTGAAACCATCAGTTATGTTTTAGTCTCGTGCGCTAACTGGATGTTATTATGCTTTGATCCTACCCTTGTCACGACCCGATACCAGTTTGACATTTGCTTTGCGAGGGAGCAAAATTGTATTACGTTTATACCACTATGATTTATTTAACAAATCCCTTGTGCTCTTACCCCATCGATTACACTTAAGGCAACACGTATACGTGTTACTGATACTTCACTTATATTCAATTACCCACGCACCTCGTATTTTTGAATTTTGCGCTTCGACTTTCGACTAAGCTTCGACTTTCGACTAATCCTACTGGGGCTGAAAGACTTTTAAACTTTTTAAGAAAAAGGAACAATTCTGTCCCGAGAGTCTTTAAAAACTTTTAGCATAGTTGTCATATATTTTCACCTTTATTTTCTTTTACTTCCTTCACTTTCAACTGGCCATTCTCGAAGGAACCCAAGCGCCATCATTTTGTCATGTTAACAGTACGAAGTTACTGACTGATAAATCATGATGAATCTACCCCTGTAAATAGTTCACGTTTCGCTTTCCGGGCGGAAGTATGTTTCAGATCAGAGCGAGATTAGAGTAAAATCGATGCTACCTCCTGACACTCGTGGAAAAATTATGAACTATTTCGCGTGGGGGAGAACGTGCCTACGAAAGGGTTAAGGTCGGAGTTTGCGTGTAACCGTCAGGTCTAGTTGTTCCTCTGTGTTAATTGATTTATTCCCTTATTAGTTTTTAACCCGCGTAAAACGTTCTACAGGACAACATGGCGGATGGCTTTAGAACAGATTATAGATATGTTATTACTATGAGTTATGTTCCTTCATCGAGTTTATCCACAAAAAAAAGATTTGAGATAACAAATAGCACGAGGGGACTCTTGGAAAACGCACTCGCTATAATATAAAATATTAGAAATACGAAAGCCAACCACGAAAGCTCCTTATAAGCCTAAAGTGGCTGGTTCGTGATAGGTCGACGTCTAGATTGATCAGAAACTAAAACGAAGTGCCTTTTTAGAATGCCAGGCTCTTAAGCGTGTGATACCTATCGAAATTACGAGTCAGTCTCAAATCCTTTAAATTCGTAGTACGTGCGCCTCTTGATGCAATTTTACCGTAAAAGTCTATTGACCTTTTCTATCGATCTTATCTATATTTGGTGCTATGTTACGTACATACATAACCTATATCAACGGTCTGTACATGTGGATACGATATACGCATACCGGTCTATCTAAAAATGAATCAGCGAAAATTTCACTGATTGTTTCAGTTGTTAGAAATCTCACTGAAGAAATAGTGATTTCAGGTTTAATCCACTGCTAAATCAGCGACTTCGTGTTATAAGAGCCCTGTAACGGGTTCATTGCGGCGTCACCATATTATTTGTCGCATTGTCACGTCAAGTGTTAGTTGCTGCTGGTGAGACTAACTGGTCATACTAACGAACAGTGATTTGATGCAGCTTCCAATAGTATTATAATAATATGGTACTTTTCTTTACAATGTATATAAGTCATGCTTGTACATATTCATACAATTGCTTGTGGCAAAAGTAAATTTGGACTTCAATATGTTTCCATATATATAAATATTGATGATATATCCAAATTTTTAATCTAATTAAAATTACAATATCGAGCTGGTGGCTCAGTGGGTACAATGTCACATTTCTCACGTTGAGCATCCCGACGATTGCATGTTCGAATCCCACTTACGCGCAGCGTAAATAGATGTGTATACCAACCACGAGTTATACACGCTCTCCATTTTTTAAATTTTCTTTTCATTGCGAATGTTATCCATATAATTACCGGTAAAACTGAAATCAAAAACTCATATTGCTGTAATATTTACAAAACATTTTTCTCTGTGCACTGATTCAATCAATAGTTATGTCGATTTCACTGATTCAAGTAGTAGAATTACACTGATTCTCAGTGATATAACTGACTTCAGTGACTAATGACTGATAATCAGTGAATATTCACTGATTCATTTTTAAAGAGTAGTAAAAGGTAATTTGTAACAGTTTAGCGTTTATTGAACACAATATTATTAACTACAATTGGACATTACAGTCATAAATTTCAAAATCTAAGGCACTTTTTGGTTATACATTTTTAAAAGATAAAAATGCGGTGTACAGAATCATATAGATTTCAATATGGTCAGATTTAATGATATATGATCACACCTGACTACATTCGAGTCCATATCTAATCAGACATTGTGCCATATATGGCTTTATATGGCCCGTCTTAACTATATCTAAGCAGATATGATCATATCTAACCCAACAAACACATAAGAGTGGGCCAGTGATGGGCCCTTACAGGCCCACTGCACCTATCAATGGACTAGTAACGGTTAAGTACTGGGCCGCTTTTATGTGTTTGCTGGGAATATTAGGCATGACCCTGTATGGGATGAGATATGATAAGATATTGTCATACAAAATTACGTATGCTACATATATATAGTATATATGTGATATAAAATTATATATAGTAATATCTGACCAGTATTTTTCGGAAAGCATTATAGGGTGATGATTAATCAGTAGAATTGTAATGGGGAATAACGGTTTGAGATTAAGAAAGATTTCTTACAATGAAATTACTTTGTCTTATTCTGCTTCTCGTAACTACAATACAGTATGAAACATTTAATAGAAAACATTACATAGAATATACCGGTATACTTGTTTCTCAACTTAAATGATTATAACAAAACAACTGTGCCTTGAAGTATTGAAATTCTTAAAAGACAAGGAGCATTTACAAATTACAATTCTACCTGCATTATACCGTTACGCTTATATTTCATATGCACGAAAATTGTGTTATTTTTGTAAACAATATATTCTACTCTACAGTCGGTCCGCGAGTTCAATGTGTTCTTTGACAGTTCGCAAACAATGTAATCCTTAACAAATGACACGTGGGTTTCTATAAAATTACGGAAATATATGCTAAAATAGAAGAATAAAATATAATTCAGTGCAAAATCACACACACGCATACTTTGTAAGAAAAATTCTATGCAGAGCCACGTATGGCTTGTTAGATACTTCATTGTTTTAAATATGTCAAAAAAACAGATCGAACTCGTTGAACAACTAGAGTTACAACCATCCTTTGTCAACGTAATACAAAATTATTTCACGTAAACGTTTCATAGACAGTTCATTCCCTCCGTACGTGAAGAGCTCCGACAGATTCGCCTTATCTTCGCCCTCAGCCTGAACATCCAGCGTCAAAATGTTCACCATGACGAGACAATGAAATAATTCCAAATTCGTGTCTTTAGCAAGACGTTTGTCAAATTCTTCCCGGGAAAACTTCGTTACGTCACACCGCATTCTATCCAAAACACCGACAAAACTTTCATAGTACAAATCTATAAGTTCATCGATATGTTTTCGCGCCTCGTCATCAAGACTTGTAAACAAAAAAAATATCAAATCGCGCAACGGGCTAATATACATATAAACTTGGAAGTCCACAAATTTCACGTCATCCGGTTTTTCATTCTCGTCTGCATGAAGCATCATATTGTTCACCCAAAAATCAGTATGGCCTATGGTACCCCATGGTTCTTCAGGTTCCGCCATCATAGCATCAAATAAATTTTGGGGATCAAAATCATAAAGTTTCGCGGCATACTTTCCTACTACAGGATCATTAGCTATCTTTTCGATTGTGGATTTGAAACTTTCTGCCAGCGTTTCATCGAATTTTATATCCAAGCGTTTCGTGAAAATCTTTAACTTCTCAAACTCTTCAGGTTTCTTCAATTTCGTGGCAATTCCAAGAGCATGAAATCTCGCCAAAGCCTTCAGTATCAATTTCGTTTGATCCAAATCGTACCCCACTGACCGGATGCCACAGAAATAACCGCGAACTTTCAAATTTTCCAATAGTATCACAGCGTCATCATCGAACTCGACATTAGGATCCAATGACATTCTAGATCCGTAATACATAGCAGCAATATCAAAAATTTCATTTTCCTTAAAGCCGCATTCCAATTCCAGCTGCTTGTAAGCTCCCAAAATATGTTTGTACATGGCGATCTCTTTTCTAAAACTCACTGGAGTCTGAAATATTTCCCTTTGTTTGACAGACAGTGGTAGCATCTTCGCTATCATATGCAAATCCTCTTTATCAGCGTTCTTACTCCTCCTGATAACAGCATCCACTGTAAGTATTGTGCTCCCATAATTCTCACCCGGCGGTAACATATTCTCCGTTTTAAAGTCATCGACAATAAGCGCATCACCGAAATTCCTTCTTAATACACCTTCCAAATCACGCAATACAACTTTCGACATGGATGATTAATTGCACGTGGACTTACTACAGGACTGACAGCTGCTTTTTCCACTATTTCGATATCCTTCTAATTCTGCAAGTCAGCTATGAGATCTTACGCAACACTAGTACTAGATGCTGTTCACACTATGGAGTCCCAAGTTGTACTAAGCTTAGAGAGACTGAAGCATTTCGCTTTTGTTTTATGTGGGCGTGTAGTTATCTCGGTCGATCCTCCACGGCATCGTTAGTCGACAACGAGTCTGATTGCTTTGTTGAAGCCATCATTAAGTTGGCAGAAGTGAAATCCATAATTGTTATGACGCAACGCGTGACGTGAAGAACGAAAACATATATATTATTAATACAAGCATTTAAATAAAAAAAAAAACAAATACTTGTACTCTCTGCAAATAATGGTTCTCACTTTTGTATGGATACAGCTGACTGTCATAAGCGTGGCTGTGAATCGACCTCAATTTTATCAATATAACGCGTGTGCTTACAACTTGCTTTTAGTGCTCCCCATTGGTTTCCAGAAGACTAATGATAATAATCCTTGTTTATATATTATACTTCTGTACGACAAAAAGAAAAAGTTAATCACTGTATTTGTACTTGTGGAAAATAATAACCCGAGGAAAGATGCACAGATCTAATGACATATGATCATATCTAATCGGCTAGACATGATTAGATACAAAAATTGACGGCGTCTAATCTTGCTGG
This sequence comes from Pachycephus smyrnensis, assembly GCA_030142225.1. Classification (NCBI taxonomy): domain Eukaryota; kingdom Metazoa; phylum Arthropoda; class Insecta; order Hymenoptera; family Cephidae; genus Pachycephus; species Pachycephus smyrnensis. Next base: position 1,284,626 of record JARQST010000527.1, on the reverse strand, counting down.
TCATGACCATGTATAGTAGGTCCACGAGTTTGATGTGTTTTTTTTTATAGTTCGTAAACAGTGCAACCCTTAGCAAATGATACGTGGCTTTCCATAAAATTACGGAAATGTATGCTAATATAGAAAAATAAAATATATTTCAGTACAAAACTGTGCACAAACATACTTCGTAACAAAAATTGTATGCAGAGCCACGTGTGGCTTGCTAGAGACTTTATTGTTTTCTAACTGTCAAAATAAAACACATTGAATTCGCGGACTGATAACACATATATGTACAGTGTATGAATATCGGTATTCGATACGACGAATATAAGAGAGGGGGGGGGGGGGGGAAGTTCACCATTTTTAATTAATATTAGGAATAAATTGAGTTCCCTATTTAATCCCTCTATAGGCTCGTCCAAGTAGTTGTAACCAAGCTCGCGGTGAATGTGTCTTAAAAGTTAAAAGCGGTATACTCTCGGCCGTTTGGCTTTATCCAAAAATCGATAAGCCATACGCAGGTCAACTTTGACCTTCTTTGCCATTTTTACAGGATCCTACGGGAGACTGAGGGACATGAAAACAAATAGCTCCAAGCCCTTTTTACTTTCTATAGGGTAGCAGTCATTCTTCCGAATCGCCTCTTACTCTCCAGACTTCTTTCACCCCTCCCTCTATTCCTATATCATCCCTTGTCGTCAAGAGGGCTGCATTCTTTCGCCACAGCATCCCATGGAAGCAAAGGGAGTCACTGGGAAGTTTGCGAAAAGGGGGAGCACGAGCGCACTCGCAGTTATTTTGCGAGAACCACCCCTTCTGTTAGACAAGGTAAGGGGGGTTGGTGGGTCAAAGCACGTTTAATGGCTGCTAAAATTCAAGTGCGTGTCTACGCTCTGAATAAATGACCAAGTTTGTTGAGTGCACTTTCTCTTTTCCTCTTTTTTCCCTTCTATCTCTTTATAAGTACAATGACGACACTCGACTCACGTCAGTCAGGACGCAGAAAAGTCGTCGAACCGTCCCCGTATATATATATATATATATATATATATATATAGTTTGAGAGATAGCAAAATGTAGTCTGAACTATGGAGGGTTGATTGGATGATTAGGGGATACTAACGACTTCATCTCCAACGTCATTCTTTTAGCATTACTTTTAACAAAAAGGCAAGTATCGAACTCTCCCATCGAAACAATACAAGGCAAGCCAAGATGATTTTGCCAGCAGAGGGGAGTAAAAATTCATGAGTGTTGAAACCTTTCTTTTCCACTTTACTACTTAGTTTTTATTCTTTTTCCCCCCTTACAACTCTCTTCTCAAAATGTCACACTACGTACATTTATCAGTAACGGAGTTCAATTTTATGTATACTTGACACTCCCTCGTTATCCTCCACAATATGAGATTATTCTAACCACATTGCCTTGCACATTGTATTTTATTAAGATCCGAAAGTCAATATAGGGTCCCACAAGTGCATGAAGATCAAAGGTATATTGCCTTCCAGGATTGATCTACCAGTTTTTCTTTTTAAAGAATAAAAAATAAAATTCTACGAAAAGCACCCTCAAAGTATAAACAAACGAATTCATTACACAGTCGATCAAAGCTTTACTTAAATTATAAAATACAAAATCTTTTCTTTAAGTACCATAGGCTTATCTTTCAGTGGACTATTGATTGATAATAATATATGTATAAAGATACCCATATAAATCCAATCTCTTTGCGAATTCCAGCGTGGATGAAGTTCACCCCTATATCCTGGGACTTAAAGGTAATTTTTCCAGTAGAGGATAATTCTTTAACGACTTCCGGATGCCCTTAATTTTCAAAGGGTTCCCAACTATGGCGAGGAGCAAAAAATTCCGAGCACGGGTTAACACGCCTTAACGTAGACGGCATCGCTATACCTTCTCTCTGCGCCACGTTTAGATCGTACATCGTAAAAACAATAGTAGACGATTATTATCGAGACGCCGTTGGCGCAGACGATATTAGGACGATGGACTGGATTTAAAAAGGCGCATGTTTTCTACGAAGCGAGTAAAATTGTTTGGGTTATAAACACGCGAGCATAACCTCGTTTGTAATGAAATTTTGCTTTACGACTCCAACGTATGTATATCTACGGACACGGCTACACTCCTTGTTTTCATTCGCGATAATGCATAATATTAATATACAATTATGATACCTTACGGCTAAGCTAACTGGAACAATGGAATCGTCTTAGAATCAATAATTCTATAATTAAGTTACAATACTGACAACAGAGACAGTGTCGAAAGCATATGATGTCATTCATAATTTATTGTTATGGATATTTCAATAAATTAGATATCAAACGATTATAATTAATTGGTCCAAAAGCAAATGTATCGCCATCGAAATAATTGACTGATAAAACAATTAATTGCATCTCGTGCTGATATGACCTTGTATATAATATATCAGTTAGTCATGGATTACGATAAGCAATGGCTTACCCTTGACCTCGAAATGAGATTAACTTAAACGTAGCCTCGAAGCATTATACCGTAGTTGACAACTTTATAGGAAACCACTATCGAATTTATTGGACTTTTAGGCGAACCACGGATTAACTTGCGGTTTTCCTTGAAATCCTTTATCCGATCCCTAATTCGTAAAGGGATCAGCCTGTACGCTAATGTCCATTGTCAAATTCTCCCATCCACATGGATATAGAAAAAAAAATCACTATACGTTATTGACCAACATACTATACTTAACCTTTTTTTAGATTGCGATAACGACGTTTCCATAAATTGATTAGACTGGTAATGGAAGTTCTTATTTGATAAAAAATAGTCTATTGTCACACGTTACGCATTAGATTTCGGACAAATGGCAAATCAATAAAATTTGTATATAACCATACGTTTAAATAGAACAGTTGAAACGTTATTACTCATCCAGAGTTCATTTAACTTACTTCCCAGAGTTGTGCCCAGAATATATTTATTAGGCGTATGAATATTTATTAATGTTACTCTATAATAATACACTCTCCCCCTTACAAGATTATATCCATAAATAGATATTTAATCGTGTATTTGAAATATAATATAGTTCGCTCATCCATCGCTATTTGAAAAAGAGAATCGTAAGACGATTCACCTCTCTTTTCTAAACATGAAAATTCATCTGACTGTTTTCAAATTCATTCGAATGAATAACGCTTACATTAATATTAAATTCTCAAGAACGACGTCGTATTACTCATCCATCCGTCTTTTTGATTGCGAGAATGAAGGATGCTTGACAAATAAAATTTAGTGACGTCTCTCCCGTAAAGCAATGCTCTCTCTCTAAGGGTGGAATAGACAAATTTATATATACGTGTTGAGCAATTATATTGCGTGTTAGTATCAGTCAATTTCCCATTATACGTGACGAAGAATAGTTTATTTATAGCATTTCAATTACTATCACGCATATACAATAAAGAAGTCAATGTCTTCTAAGATGCCGGTTGGCATCGATCGATACAATAGGTGTCGATTGTATTAATTGGATGTAAGTAAGTTGATTATCTAAATCAGGGTGGCATGAGAATATCCATAAATTCAGAGCGCAATCAAGATTCCCTTCGTTGAGGCAAAATTTTCTTATAGCCGTTAATATATATATAGATATAAATTACCCCAGTAAAAATAATGTTAAAAAAAGGTCGACGCTCGCATAGCGTACTTTCTTGCAAATTACGTGCGGATGCTTAATAAATACAAAAATAAAAACAGTCGTAAGTTGGTTCTCTTGTTATATGAACTAAAATATTCCTTTATATTTGATGTTTCCGGTTGCGCTTGACTTGTGAATTTCGTATTTATTGAATGCGTGGATATTGTGTGTATCCTTCACACCGATTAAATAATACGTGTTGTTGTCTCTGGAATTAAAGCTCGTTATAAGCCGACACTCTCGAAACCCACAAAAGGTCAAAGTTTAACACTGGTTTCATTACCCAGAGTAAATGTTTCCTGATATTCGTTTTGTAAATAGAATAAAAAAAAGAGGCACAGTGAGACGCAGAGAGGAAGAAAAATAATGTGAAATTACTCACCCTTGGCGATTTGCGTTGATTGGCACTTTCGGCGCACGGAAATCCTCCGCACTGTAAAAACAAAGAAAATTATTTTTATTAATTTTTACTGAAAAAACGCCTTTCCAAAAAATATTTATTTTTCGATTGATCTATCGATGAGTAACATATCGTTTTGAAGGGACAATTTCTTGTGGCTTTCCATGTATATGAGTCCCTTATTACTCGCACTATATGCATGGATAAACTACTAGTAACATGTGGGGTAGGTTATTGTGTATTTATAGTACCAAAAAAATATGCTCGTAAACAACCCTTGAGGAGTATGCCACTGGCACACTGTGGGATGTTTTACATGTGTATCAGTACATAGGGATGCACCCCAGTTTAAGTGGGTCGAGTTTAAAGAATAATTAAGTGCGAGAAGAAATCTGATGACAGCCGTCTAACAATATGACGAGAAACGTATTGGGTACAAATCTAAAAGCATAAATTCGAATCTTTTGATTAAATTTAATTGTACTCTTGAAAATATAGTTCATAGAAAACGTAATTCTTTGAATCTATGCAACAGATATCTCCCTTACTCGAAACCATATATATACATATATATATTTCCTACATTGAAAATTAACTCGATCTCGACCTCGTTACTGAGACAAAGACTGAGGAATATCAAGGTAATTAAGAACTTGAAAAGGCGAAAGAAAACTAAACGAAACAGAATACCAGTTACCGTCAATTCGACGAGATCCCGGATACCGCCCAATTAAAATGCCCCACAAGATCCTCGCGATCGTTCGCCCCTTCCTTTGTAAATTTGATAAAGCAAAGTGAATAAGAATTTTTTTCTAATCTCGACAGCAAAATAAAAAGAAGGTTAACGTTAGGTATAGAAACAAAAATCCTGTAGTACTACATCCTCGTAAACTCCCACCTAAACCATGAATCCTAAAGGAATTGAGTAATATTCATTTTGGGGAATCAGAAATTAAAGTAAAGAAAAAATTAGCAAAAATATGAATTTTTTCATCAAACGCCATAGAAATAATATTATATCCATATGTTACATTATTGCGGTAAGAGACAGATCGTTATTTTCCAACGAAGACTAACAGGAACTTGCATAGTCCTAGGGATGGGCTTGAGGCTGAATACCAGGAGAGGACGTGGTTACTTGCGTGGAGGAGCTCTGCAAGCGTTTTCGTGAATATTAGTGGCAATAAATATCGGTCGCAATTTCCCGGGAGAGAAAGAAAGATAGGGAAAGATAAAGAAAGAGAGAGAGAACACGAAGACTCGCAAAATTCTAGTGGGGAGGAGAGCCGACGATCTCGTTAGTTTTATAGGATGGCGCCCAAGAAGAAGACCCTCTCATCTTCGTTTTATTCCTCCTCCCTGTCCTGTTATTATATTTTCCATCCCCTTGGTAAGGATAGTAGTATAGTCACTCTGTGTAGAAAATTATCAAGGCAGACCAGATAAAATATGGGTCCCATACAGGCATTAACACGGTTTTCATAATAAGAGTTTTCACTGTCAGTATCCAACTAGGCCCTAGTGGGGCCTTATTGAGGCATCCATATTAATTTAATGTGGGTTTACCTGTTAATGCCTAACTAGGCTCGAGTTAGGAATTGGGTATTTGCGATAAAAGTATCGGGGACACCCTCAGTAATGCTCACCTGAAAGCTATTTAGAATTTTGGTATCCATCGACGATGTTTTTAACGTGTTCTTCCTAGTTAGTTTTATGAATAAATAGAATATGAAACGTATTTATAATATTGTCCATCATAATTCTTATCGGAAGTAACATATACGAATTCGGTTGATGGCTCACTGGGTAAAGTGTCATACTCCTCATTTCGAGCATCCCAACAATCGCAGGTTCGAATCCCGTTCCCAACGTCACAAATAGGTGTTTGTCCACCAGAGAATTGACACATGCACATATCCTTTCTTTAAATTTGGTTGCAATTATACAGTTATGCCATTACGACAATCGTATGTTCGATGTATTTTAATGAATATTAACAGTCCAATAAATTGTCTATATCCTTATGCAACTGGACAGGAATTCAAACCTGGCCCTGACTAGTAAGCCTATACTGACCCTAGTTAGGACTGTCTATCCGGGTCCCTAATAATAACGTGGGACAATCCTAACTTGGTCCTACATAGCTGCCCTAACTAGGACCCCGATATTGTTAGAGCATCTTAGCCAGGCCCCCCAGCTAGCACCAAAAATTACTTTCTACACGGGACCCTGTGATGTAACCGTATTACGCAACTTACTCTCGTACGAATAATCCTAACTGAAATCTGTTTATACCATTAATTAATTTATTCATTTTTTAATATCTGGATCAAATTAATCTGTCCGTTTTGATAATCTGTAGAATCCAATATTACTCGTTGCAGTATTATTCTTATGCTTGCGATTATTATGTCTGTGATAAGGAAAAGCTCCCATATACCAATAATAATTGTAGTATCAGTGTAATAACTATAGTAACTGTAGTGTACCAAGGAAAACAAATATAAGGCCAATCGACTATGACGTGAGCGAGTAGCAATCGTAACTTGAATTGACAGTTAATTTCTGTAAAATAAGTAAATTTAACGCGACACACGGTGCGACGGCAATAGCGAGGCACGGCTGTAGTTACGCTTCGGAAAGTATCAAATAAATCAGGGATATCGTTAGCGGGTGGTCGTATTACGAGGAAATCGAAATGGTGGCAACGTCGGTCGTATAACGGTAACTGCTAATAGTTACAGCAGCGAGAAGATAAAGTAAATGTGCCAGATCGCAAAGCTGGAGGATCTTAACGCTCGCGGTGTTATAATTACTAATTGGTATTCTATTAGCTGCTAATTGCCAATATCACACCCCTTTCGTTACATGTATTGCGTCGCTCTTTCTTTTTTATACCCATTTTACGAATTAACTGTCATACTAATAGACGTCCATTGTATCGATATTATATTGAATGCTAATATAATAAGAATAATGATATACACAAAATATATAAATATTATAACCATTACATATAGTATACGCGAAAAAAAATATTTATTCCGTTCAAATCTTGTTTTCTTGAAAGCCACGTAAAATGAATAAGCATCAGCTTGTATACGGGAATCAGAAGAGGTTAACCTGGAAAATTCAGAAAATCCCAAAAGAGGGTGGGAGGAAGTAAAAAAAGAAGGTCGCTCGCTGTCGCGCGAACGAGCCATGGAGAGCGCCTTGTCGTTTCTCGATGTTTCACCACCTCGTCGCTGCGATGCTTCACGTACTCGCCTTAGGATTACACGTTCCCTTTGTTTACGATCTTTTCCACCCCTAATTCCGAGACAGCTACGTCATTCCTTTCCCCTCCTCTCCTACTTATCCCTTCACTCCCCTCCGCCCTTCTCTTCGCCCGCTCCTCTCAAATGCGCGGCACTTTTTGCTCTAATTAACTGGCATCGTCGTCCTTTAAAAGTCACCCCTTACGAGTCCCAAAAAATGCGTTAGAGAAACTAACATACGAGAAACGTTGCTACTTAAACGCATTTCTACGTTTGAACCCTGACAATATACACCCCTCTGCCTTTCATCATCTCACAAAGAAACAGTGGGTCTCTAAGGGTAGACGGCATACAGAAATCCTGGGAATCATACTCGATGAATCGTATACAAGGGTAGCTACGAGATACAGCTATAGATTTTTATCGTGGATCTTTAGGAAAATCCCTATGAGATTTTCCAAGCACTCTGGCTCGTAGTAACTCGCAATAAATCACTGGGTATTGGCGTCCCTACATAGAGATGTATAAATATCGTCAAGAATAAGGGTGGTGGGCATTCGCTGATTCCTGAGGTAAAGTTCCACGAAAATTATTACGGGAGATTGCAACGTCCAGCAGGGTGAATTTTCAAGGGTGAAAAATACTTGGAGCTTCTTGTATAACTGTATAGGTGTATACCGCATATAGATATACGTATTTCTATGCACCTTCCACTTGTCGAGCATTTATTGATTGAACCCTGTAATATTGCGTAGTTAAGGGGAAGTGGCACAAAAATAATATGCGATTCAAGATAAAGCCGTGTTTCACGCACGTGAAGCCCTCCCATAATGCTCGATCCGAAAAAGAAGTCATTATCATTCCGCGAGACGAAACTTTGGCGAGGACTTAACCTTTAAGGGTGGCTCCTACGAAAATGTCTATAAAACATAACAAACCACCCCTCGAGACTCGCTCGTCGTTCTACCTTGTAACGGCGGCGAATCTTTTGACCCCATTTTTGGATAACGATGCCAATATCGATCTAACTTCCCTCTGGCGCACGCACATTCTTATCGCATTTTCTCAGCCGGTACCTCACTCCTGAGAATCCATGTAATCCTGTAGACAGTCGAGTACAATTACCCGCGGGAAATCGCTTCCTCTTAACGTCTCGTATCGTTACTTATTTTCTCTCAGGTCAATCGCCACCCCTCGAATTACGACAGGAATGGAACGTTCGAAGCTTGGATTTTCCAAAAATTTCTCTAGGGAATGTAAAAAGGAATTCCTAGTGAAAATTTAATGGAGATATACTGTACAGTGATTGGAAATAAGTTACCAAGAACTGGCTATAGACACTCGTTCGTCTGGCCTATAGACAGATATCGTTACCTAACACTGAAGACTATATATCGATCACTCAAGGTTTCATGATTGAAAACTAATCATAAAGCTCCTTTCGGATTTCAGGGTGTTTTATCAAATTCCTATGTAACCTATACGAGAATATTAAGTTCGTTTACATGCGAGCGTGTTTCGCTTTGTTAACCTCGGGATTGAGTTTATTCAAATGAAGAACGTTCCGTAATAGGATTTTACGACGTATAGAGTTACAGGTAATAACAATACTCCGTTTATTGACGAAAACTCGAAAAAAACTTTATGAGAATTTAACGAAATAAAAATAATAATTCATGCTTCCTAAATTTTTCTCTTTTGCAATTCCTCGCGATTATTTCCGCGCGTGTAAGTTCGCGCATGCGCTCATACTAATCTACTGCAATCTCGCCGTACTAATGCATCGTCAGGAAGTGTCGTCTATCGCGAACGAGGCTCGTTTCGCGAGAGGCTTTCCTTTCCGTTAAGCTTCGCGAAGTTAAGGTCGTAAATATTCTAAAGTGTTACAGGAACATCTTTACACTCTTTAACTTCTTAGTCGATGTCTCAGCGCCTATGCAATATAGCCAGCCGGCTTGGCTGGTTGTCTGGATGTCTGGTTTTCAACGGTACTGGCTCCACTTCGGACAGAGTCTTTGGACTTTCGAGAGTTCGGTAGATAGTTCAACGTCGTAAATAGGCTTGAATTATTCATGTTGGAAAATAATTCATAAAACGGAAAGAGCTCGGGGCACAAACCACCCCGCTTTACCTATCCGAACTACTGACGCCCAAACCAGGACGAATTCGCGTGAATTACCTAAAAGTGAAAAAAAAGAAACAAGAAAAAGTTTAAGGGAATGAGGACGAGGTACCGCGGGAAGTTACAGTCGGATTTGAATATGTAATTGACTCTTAGAGATTTCTCTAAAATTTCTCTGACGTTTTCGCGTTGTATCCTTTTAAAAAGTTTTGCGGTAAAAGCGACTTTTATTTGAGAATCTTCTTATTCGTCTGTATATACATGTATACATAGAGCAATATAGATATACAGAGTCAACCCACGAGTAAAATGTGAAGCCCAGGGGACTCTTTTATATTGAAACTCAAAAAAAGATGGCCCCTCGAAAATACGTTTCACTCGCGACCGAAACATATAACTAATGCTACCAGCATTTCTACAAAAAATTACTATTTTTTACTCTATTCTTGAATTTACGTGACATTTGTCTGGAGTAATCGCATCCGACCCCTGCCTTACAGAATGTGTTATGATTACCGTACACATTTTCTACAAATCGATGGTATAATCGGCTTTCGTCGTAACCAACTCGACGAGGTGCAATTCCACGTATGTTTTATGATTGTCGCAAAAAATACCCACGCGAAACACGCAATGATTTTTTTTATGATTTCATACTTCAGCGCACTTATGAAACCGGCCCTACAGACATAAACAACAGTAGGTATAAGTGCGTATCCATATGTAACTGTTCGACATGTAAAATACCGAAACGTCCAAACGATAAAAGATAATAAGACAGTTCCACATGTTCCATGCGGTAGTGCTTAAAAATGGCCAATTCTAACAACTCTCCTAAATCGCTTGCGTAATATATCAAATTTTTAACAAGATATCATCTCGACATACCATTTTGTAATACATTACGTTTCCTTCGCGGCGCGCTTGTCGTATAAAAACGAGAGCGAATTACGTATAAAAGTAGCTATATAACACAGAGGGTGCGTGATACGGTTACGGTGAATAATGAAAGAGCTCTATTATGATTCGCGCTCGTTCCACTGGCAATTAGGTCTAAGCATATTGGTAGTAAACTGTGTTATAAATGGAACAAGGAGAATGTTCCGAATTTACGTATACACACAGCATAAGTATATACCGTAGTTATTATTTATATACATATATATATATATACACACACACAATATAGTAAGAGAAGGAATTCGAACGCTTCCTTATAGATTATGGGAACCGCCATTGCTCCAAGATCCCGCCTACGTAAGTTTGTTCTTGAATTGGATGAAGATCCTGGAAATTCCTAAAGCGAGGGTACGACCTGTCCATTAAACCTAAATAACCTTAATAACCACAGACCTTCTATCATTCAAGGGATCTGTTTACCCAGAAGAAGATTCTTCAGATCGTCGTACCCTGCACAAAACTTTGGAAGCGTACTTGATTACTTTCATGTATTTTCGTACATGGACGCATGATGCTAAGATGGGTAAGATTCATTGGATATTCATTGGATCTATCGAAAAAACAAAAAAAAATTGTAGGAAGGTCATTTCCCTTGTAGAGAGAAAAAATGGAGTTCATAAGCACGAGCTTCCTGGTAACTCTCGCGTCAAGTGGAGTCGCCGTATACAGTGACGTAACGTTTCGTGAGAAAGCTTTTTGTCAAGCTATTACGTTGGTACCGGTCTGTATATTTATGTAGAAAGTTATTCGAGCGACAAAGATTCAGTGATAAAATGAAGTGGAAATGGTCGGACGGGCATATATAAAATAACTGGACTGTCACGAGACTGCCGATGCTATCTCTCGCTAATGAGAAGGGACTCTCCAGAATTGAGGGACTTGGAATCGATCGATCGTCTAGATCAATAATGGCCGCCATTGGTATACGTGGCGCAGCACTAAAATCGCGTGTCGCTATGTGTATCTGATATTTTATTACGTCATCGCAGAGCCTATATGGTGCCCAAAATGAATTCTAAAAATATTACCATTTCTAGTAAATATATGAAAAATATGGTAAAAGCTTGCTCGCCGAATTCATATCGGCTTGACATAACTCGGTTTCTCGATTTCTAACAAAATTAATCAATTATATATATCACTGTTTGACACCGTCTATATCCCTTTTTCTTGACTTTCTATTTTCAAGCCCGTTTCTGTTATTTCCAGCCACCCTCCATCACCCCAAATTCTCACCACCCACCCCATATTTAATACATCGACCTCGCTTTACAATCGTTACGTGACGAGAATTGGATCACGTTTCACATCGAAATCGTCCACAAAGTGATAGCTGCCACTGCTACAAAATAGCTCAATATCGATCGACTCTTGCGCGAGATATTTGATTGCGAGTTAAATTCTTTTGTAATCGACACGATGGATCCGTGAACAAGTTTCCTATAACTATACTATACTATACAGATACAGTGTACCACGCTTTGTATGCGTCCGCGTGGTGATATTACCTAACGGGCAATGACGCAATGATGTACCCCCCCGTCGACAGACTCCAGACTCACGATCACGATATTGCCAAACTATCCTAAAAGCTTGCTCGTTCTATGAAGCACCCTGAAATTTAGGAACAAGAACATACAGGTCGTGTGTTGTCGCCCCTTCAAACTTTATAATACAGCAATAGATATTTGATGTACCCGACATAGCAGATCCTTCGTCAACGGTAGAATCTTTATCCTAACTTAAAATCTTGTGGTACAAAAAGATGGAAGTCTTGTCCTTTGATAATAAATCGAACAAAGCTTTTATGAACCTTTTTAGTCGAACAATCGCGCAGCATATTTTGCTACAGGGTTGTATTCATTATTCACTTTTAGAGCGGTCTGATAGAGCTCTTTCGTATAGGACTGTCAAACCTCGAGAGGGAGAGAGAGAGAGAGGGGGAGAGAGAGAGGGGGGAGAGAGAGAGAGAGTCCATAGTTTATTACACTAGAGCAAGTTGCCCTGGAAGTATAAAATACAGAAACAATGTTCTAGAGCAAATAGTGATAATAAAACAATAAAACAATAACGTAATTACAAAGATTTAATAGTAATAATGATAGTGCTAACGCAAGTAAGCTACGCTAGCTATATATAAGCTAACTAAAAGCTAAGAAGCCAGGTATGCAACGCACTTTTGAACAGTGCCGCGGTGGGTATGTCACGGATGCTACCAGGTACGGAATTCCAAAGCCTAATCCCAGATATGATGACCGACTTTTGATAAGTAGAAGTGCGACAGCGAGGAACGACAAGGTCGAGCGGATGTGACCTTGTTACAGGCGCAGCAGCAGCTCTAGAGGAGCAAAGGATTAGTTTGTCAGAGATGAAGAATGGCAAGCCAGTGTAGACCGCACCGTGGATTAAGATCCCTAAGAAATATTGTCGCCGCTGCGCAACATTCAGCCATTTCAAAGCTCGAAGACTACGCGTGATGTGATCATATTTATGTAAACCCAAGATAAAGCGAACACCAACATTTAGGACTCGCTGTAGTCTGATGTTTTCTTCCGCAGTGATAACGAGAATTACCACAAAGCAGTAGTCGATGAGCTGTAGAATCAGGGAAGAAACGAGTTGCTGCTTTAATGCTTTAGGTAGAGAGTGCCCGTTTACCTTTAATTGATACAGTGTTTTGTATGCCCTATTGCAAATGTTGGTAACCTGCTCTTGCCAGTTAAGTGACGGGATGACAAAAATACCCAAACTCTTAACCAAGTTCGTGAACGGGATCGCGCAGCCGTCCGAAAGAGAGAGAGAGAGAGAGACAGGGTGGGATAGGGTGGTTGAAGCGGAAGAACGGAGCCGCAGGAATATGGTGGGAATTGTACCGGAAACGGAAAGCGTCCCCACTCTTCCATATGAGCAAACCCGAGCTAACTGAACCGACTGCCAACGAACTCGACTGTTGTTGTTGCTGTATACAACAGTATTATTACCTACCTGCCTATATAATAGTATAGGCATACCTAAAAATGCTCTTGGTTCTTCTGCTCCTTTCTCTTTCTTTCATTTTCCCTATTTTTATTGTAGCCTCCGACTCTCTCTCTCTCTCTCTCTCTCTCTCTCTTTTTTCCAGTCGCACCCTCACTCCCGTACTGTCGCACTGGCAACCCTACTGCAAAGCTTGCGAAATCGCGACGATACGCCACGATTTACGATTTCGCCTTAAGAAATACATGCAATACAATACAATTAACCGCTGCGCTATTCAACGCAGGGGTTACGCCGCGGAACTTCCGACGGGCGGACAGCCTCGGATATATATTCATGGTATACTAGTTATTCTTACGGCACTTGAGTTCCGTGTAATTGCATCAGCGTGGAATTATGTATCTCGTAATGACGAACCCCTCCGGGTCTCTATTGCGAAACAGAGAAGAAGACGGTACAAGAGGTAAAGCGCAGTAGAGTAGCGCAATAAGAGATAGGGAATAGGTATATACATATATGTATGTATATATAACGTTTTGACATAGAGAGAGAAAATGCGACCTCGAAAAGAGGGAACTGCTGCCATTTTATTTTCCGGGTTGTCGTTACTGCTGATGATGCACGGAGAAGAAGTTCGTCGCTATCGCGTCGCGATATGTAAATGAAAGAGACGCAAAACCTTCCGCAATCAGCGTCATACGTCGAGATTATGTCACTCTCTTGAGTTCCGGTTTCGCCACGACCGTACCACAACCCCCATTGTCATATGGCATCTACACCCTAACGACATTACTAGTTATTTTTATCGTGGATACCAGCCTTGTAAGTAAATCTTTGCTGACCCAGCAAACGATTTTTCTAAGATGATGGGAAACTCCTACTTAGGGTAGTATCCACAATGGACTATTATTACGACACGGGGTATATGTATATTACTATACGTAAAGTTTAGTAATGTACGTTAATGTAGTGTTATGTATGTATTAGTACAGAGAACACCCATTCTAATGTAATTGAATAATTCAAAAAAAATGTCTTTATAAACATATAACGCACATCATGCACGCATATATCATATATATATAAATAACGTACTTTAGGAGATTCAATTGTAGATTCTATAGAAATCGTATATGAGGTGGTGAAGGCATAGATCGAGCGCGTAAACGTTTTCAAAGGATGTGTCGCAGTTAGCTTGGGATTCTGTACAAGAGAGGTAAACATGGATAAAAATCGCCAAAAGCTTTATCGAGAAAGCTCCACTACACTTGTAAGGAAAGAATTCAAAATTTATCTTTGCATCTTTGGTGCTTCGCGAGAAACAAATATTTGCACCATTTGGCCGCAAGTTGTGTTTAGTATATGACTGTACAGATATACGTTGCACATACGATTGTAGGTATATGCAAATGGAAAGATACTTGAAAAATGGCATTGCATATAATATATGTGTGTGTGTATATGTATATATAGACGTAAAGAACGTTTCATCGGTGAATCGGGTAAGTAAAAGCAAATGTAATATAATATTGAAACGGGGTACACAGATAAACGTATAAGAAACTGCATAGGTTTTCTCGACTGTACGAAAATACACATTCTCCATATGGCGTGATAATGTTATCTGTATTTTGGTGAAAAATATTTTGAACTTCTTACAGTCTTATTCCGGCAGTTACCATGTGTCATGAGTGTCTATTGGTATTTTATTATTTTTTAACGATACTGTCTTACGAGTGCTTTATATTGAATTTTCAAGAACCCAAATACCTTGGTATAACATTTTATACCATACGTTATGGATAGTCCCAGCTTTTTACCAAGTGGAAAGACGAATTTCACAAGCATCAGACATATGAGTATTTACATATGCTTAGAATTTTCGCAACCCTAGCAGTCACTCGTGTGTACCGGGTGGAGCAAAAAATCAAGAGACAGGATATGAAAAAGAGGGAAAAAATACGAATACTCAACACAAGGGTGTCTATCGTAAACGTAGGAAAGCTGATAGAAAAAAAAAAGGTAAGAAGGTTTGTAAAAATAATGCTTGAAGCAGGATAAGGTTATTCAGTGACGGAGAGATAGGAAAAAAAGGGATAGAATTCGGAGGGCTGTAAATTTTATGAAGAATATTTCCAACTACCATTTTGATTTTCTATATGGTTCTTTGATACCGATTTTGTTGAAATGCTTTAGTCGATTGAACCCTTTATAGCAGTGAATACAAGGGCACTCGAAATATTCACAATAAGATTTTCTGTTCTGTAGGACGAAATCGAACTTCATCTTTCGAGGAGATCCCGAATCTACTGGGCGACAAAAACAAGAAAATACAGCTTAGCGCGACAAGGATTTTGAGTATAATCGCGAATTTTTAACGACGCTTGAATAATTACGAAACGGGCAAATAATTCACGAATCCAAAAGCACAGTCAACAGGGGGCCAGCCCTCTCTCCAGAAACAAAACAGCCCCTGGAGGCCGGGAATCATGAAATGAATGGAAAAGGTCATGTCACGCTGTATGATTCTCCCTCAGTCGTTAGTCATACGGAATAAAAAAAATCCGTTTTGAAATGTCCGAACGACCGCTGCTGTCACGATGTCCAAACTTTTTTATTTCATTATTATCATTATTTTTCATAAATCCTATCAACGAATTGGTTCCAAAGAAATTCGTTCTTTGTACCGTTTCTATAGAACAGAAGCTTTTTGAAGTTCGTGAAGTTCAACGCTAGGGCGCCAGGAGCCCTTAGTAAAATTGTGGGAATGTAAAATATCGACTCGTTAAAGCACAGAACACGCATACTCCAACAAGCCCAGTTATATTCGAACATTTTTATTTTTCCAAACTTTTAATTGAAAAGTAAAGCCGCCCAGTGCGCTCGTATTCAGGTTCCCCATGTGCTCCATTCAGATCCACGTGCCTATTGAAATTAAGGGTTGTACACGGTTCACATTCTCTGTGCAAGTGTTAAAAATCCTACAGAACGTATATACGAAATTTTAGAAACATTTACATATATTATATTGTGTATCATATGGTATCTATAATTAGTACATCTATTATAGAAAGTAAAGCTTAATGGTTACGTATAGAATGAAACCTCTGTTTCACCATTTCAAGTTTCGAAAAAACTATTCTCCCTTGTCGAAAATGGCAGCACTGTTCCATTCGTGGTCGCACACTGTAATTGAGAAAATACATTCATAAAACTTTTTCTATGGAGAATATTTCATGTTACCGACTTGGACCGCAGTAATATAACGTTGCAAATTATTATAGTTTCAAGGCTCTCTCGGCCATTGTTCATGTGGTTACAAATGGCCTTCCAAGCTCTAATGAAGCAAGCTGCAATGTTTGCGAAACGTCGGCAAGTTAAAACTTCCAAACGCGGCTCCAATCCGGAAGCCAATTGTAACGTTGCAAATTATTGTTGAGTAACGTACCCAGTCCAAGCACAAAGATGTTAAAAGCAGATTATAGAAACCCAAAATGAAGAAACATTGCGAAAGCCGAAACCTGCACCTACAACAAGAGGAATATTTTCCATGCTTGCGTGTCTACGACAATTATATCCGAACTTTTTAATGACTATGCATTCTCGTATGGGTTACTTCTTTTCAATTATATTGCTCGTTAAGTGTTATTACGCAAGAGTTCCTCTGCATGATTATAAAATATTTCCCCTATACTAAATATATCGTATATATTATATTTGCCGTGGTTATGTAATCGTACGGAAAGCGTCTTGAAATTGACGTCTGCAGGGCGTCGAGACGTTCCTGAAAAATCGAATATTAACCCACTCTCTCCTAGGGCGACTTCTTCCTCGTCTTTTCCTATTCCTCAGGTAGGTTATTTTTCGCACCCTTGCTTATGCTTCCGCGTTCGCGAAATGCGTTGGGAGGAAAACAGAATTTACCTAGAAAATGACACAGCTTGCAAAATCCAATCCAACCGGCTTGCGGTCCAATCCAAAGAGCATAATTTCCATTGCACAAATTTGAAGCATGATAGTAACTTGTACTCTCGTTCATTTCTAATGTCAAAATTATCCGCGAAAAATGAATCTACTAATACTACCCTTTGAAGTATCAAATTTTTGTATATTTTATATCTGACAAGAGAATATTATGCACCTTTACAGCACGTAATTAACATTATTAATTTCACCCACAAAAAAGCATCTATTACGTATCACGTTGAAAGCATTATTATTCCCAAAATCGATATATCGATCAATGACGATCGTCCAAACCTTTTTAAGAGGACAGCCGTTAAGCAACTGTAGGAATTTTCAACGAGCAAGGAACGTGTACTGGAATATTTGAACAATCAGACTGATCCAAAGATTTCGCAATATTCGCGAAAATTTCTATATTCCATTAGCAACATTATGCAGAGATCACGCTACGCTACAAATAATTCATACGAAATTTGCGAACGCTGGTAAAACTACTATATTGAGATTAGCAAACGTATACGTCTGACGCGTACAGGTAGTGGAACGAGCACAAAAATTATTAGCAAAAAAAAGTAACAGTTTAAAAATTAAGGCATGAAAGTCTGTTATCTAACTATAGATATATACTCAGTCTGTTAGTCCGTTATGATAGAAAAGATACCGGATGCAGGTTTCGATCGATTGAACGAGCAAGAAATATCGCGTATCACATTCCATTGTATTTATTGGACGCGTTTACGCATCAATTCGCACGCAACGTACCGACGCAATGTGTGCAATGCACTTGAAAGCGAATCAGTCCTCCCTTATATTTAACCCTCGTATAGCACGGAAAGTCAGCCCCTTTGGTCTAGACTTTACAGGAATGAACCCTCTACATACGTGCATGTATATTCCTAATGAAAAAATGGACTTTCGCTTTCCTGTGTTATCTCTGCGGAAATCGCATAATGAGTACAAGCCTGAAGAACGATATATAAAATATAACAAACGCGATGAAGTTCCTATGAATTTATATTATTTTATAAAATTCTTTTCGTATACCAAAACGACTTACGTATACGCGCGTAAATGACTGTCACATGAGAGAAATGAAAATAAATGGGAAACTATCAATAAATTTACATATGAGCTTATACTCCTGAATCGATCAATCGATAATCACGCTTTCGCACTGTTGTCTAAACTTCTGTCGCTTCTAACCCATGATTATTGATAAAGGTATGAATAACGGTTGACCAAAACATTTTTATTTGCTTACTTAACGCCCGTGATGTTCACCGAACCAAATGGCCTCCGTGTCACAGTCGCATTACGATTTAATGATAGAGAAGCGATATTAATGCCGAGCAATCAGTAACGGTCATTTCTGCATCGCGTTTCCTGCGATTAGATCGATGCGGCACCAACGCGGTCACAGGCTGACTTGTGCACGGCCATCTCTAATACCAACTGTGTATTCGCGAACCTGTTTAAAATTCAACGGTAATCATAACACGTTACCGAGAATAGAATAGCTTTGTCGTGATTCAAAAATCTGGAGAACGTAAGTCGATTACGCTATACAGGGTGACTCAAGGATAACAGAAATCAGTACCTAAGGGTTCATCCAACCCTATTCACAGTTACGTTTCAATGTTACCAGTGACGACTATGGCATATCTTGAAGTGGCTCTTCTTTGTCGTGCTGGGAAGTGTTAAGAAACTTCTGGAACTTTGCCAGTCGTTCCGTGAAAGGTGAGAAGTCAAACTGAAATACTGCGTGAACGTTGCTCGCTGATACAGAGTATATAGAAAGAAATTGAGCAAGTCTACTTCATGGAATTTGACTATTTTGTAACGAAATAATAGATTTTTATGTAACAGTAATGCTAATAGTATAGCTGGGTGTTAAGTCCAAATGCACCACCTGAACATAGTTTTAGCATGAGAATCAAATAGGGCGCTTACTTCAGGTGATGCGTTTGGGCTGAATAAGCTAGTATGTTATATAGGTATATAATAAGGGAGAACCTTCGAAATTTATTCTTGGTTTTTCGTAACGGGAATGTACGCATAGAACGTGACCTGATATATGTGTGTGTATATATATGGATCTAGCTTAGGTAATCGGGTGTCTTATACATACAGGAACCTTCAAGAGCAAACGTACGACACTGAAATATCATCCACCTTCCTTGCGAGGGTTACTACTATTTCCAACCCCTATTGATCCGTTCCTTCGTGCCACATTCGATATCTCCTATGGTACGAAGACTTTCATCTTTCATAAATTTTGAAATTCGTGATTATTTTTAGAAAGGGATTCTTAATAGTTTTTGGAATATAACGATAATTGTTCAGGGACTTATGTCAGTTCTCGATTCTTATTTAGGATTTAAACGATATCTGTTATTTGAGTTGCTATTGAAGATGGTGAATATATATATAGAGAGAGAGAGAAACTTTTATTCAGGGCAGTACAAGCGACGTCGGAAGAAACTTTCATGGAATATAAATTCACGATACAGTAGTAGAATCGAGATGCTTTTCTCTGCCATTTTGAATTTTCCTGACGGAAACACTTGCAGCTTTTGAGAAGAGATAGTTCCAAGAGACATCCTCCCTTCTCTGTCCACCCGAAGGAAAATGCTTCCTAGACATCCATTGGCGTCGTCGCGGCCAATTTGTTCCGAAAGGTCAAGCCGTCCGATTTCCGGAAGCGAAAATGTCAGCGTGAAACGAAATTCCCTGAACCGTGAGATCCGTGAAGAGAAAGAGGGGAGGATTCGGGTGAAAGATTCAGGTTCTGCAATCCAGAACCCACCCGTTATTGTTTTATCAAAAAACGAGGGCTTTGAGTCGCGGTCATGGGTCATTCAAGATAGAACGAAATTTAGCGACAAAGCCTCAACCTTTTATCCAAGAACAAAGAAAATGGAAAATTAAGATAATAACAAAATTTCATATTCACTTATAGCGTTTTCAATTTGTAACATTTTCTTGAATCGAGTGAAAGGTCTGGCTTGATACATTTTCAATTGGCAAATTCGTCTAAACCCATCAAAGGTGATGGTGGTGCAAAGTTATATTCAGACAGGGCTACAGCTTACACCCGTTGCAAAATAATTCTAATAATCGAAAACGCCATTAGACAACTAATAACAAATATCATTTCTTGTATGATAGATGGTAGCGTTGCTTTTGATATCCGTCACGAAGCTCTTCTGATTATATGATAAACCTAGCATGCATCACCAGAATCACTGATACCACCTACTGATACAAGAAAATTACATTTTCCCCAATGGATATTGGGTTATTACTTCGTCACTCTCTGCATAGAAATATCCATGGTTCAGGTGGAAAAAATGTCTAATTCCTCAATGGAACACCATCCTGTCGATTTTCTTCATACGGATGTAATATATGCAATGCAATATATAATGAAATGTTGATATATGTACATATACATTATTTCCAGCTCCACAAATCTATAGATTTATCTGATAAGTAAAACTGAATAATAAGTCAAATTACATATTTTCCCAAGTAAACACACACACTGCATATATAGTTGCTATACATAGATATAAAACATAAACTCACCTTCGCATCCCGACTCTTCATCTCCTGTCTCTTGGGCATGGTACTCTCCCCATCAGCGTATACCAGGTTTCTGATAACTCCATTGAATCGTGGCTCAAATATAACACTTGGTAGGGCAAGTAGGGTCAACTTGCTGTTATACCAGCTAGGCATTCCGCCTATGTAAACATCGGAATTGCTGCCTAACTTGCCAAATTCAAATTCCTTGCCACGTGACGTAGACGTGGAGCTTACGCCGTCGACATTCAGGGTGGTATTTTCATTATTTCTTGTTATCTGAACCTTGTGCCAGCGACCATCGCCAAGGTCGTGACCTACGGTGACAATCTGAGCACCACCACCTAGGTTATACCTAAGACGTAGTGCACTCTCGACAAGTTTTATCTCGAAGAAGTCATAGGTGCCGCCGTCGTCGGTATACAGCAGCAAACCGTTACCCTGGTCGGTCTTGAATTCAAACTCCAGGGTGCCGTTAAGGGCGGCGTTCCACTTACGGAATTGTGCATAGCTCGTAGCGGAGCCTTCCAGGACGAAGGACAAGGTCTCCCCGAAGATGAGGGCCAGCGTCAGTACCAGAGCCAAAATAACTCCCCGGAAATTCATTTTATGCCTTGTATTATTCATGCTTTCGAATAGGCTTTTCAGCTTTAAGTAGGTCGCGCACTGTATTTGCCTTATAAGCGTGGATGGCCTATACATGTATATATAACTATGTTTTATGTATACCGAAGTATATGTATATGCAGATGATACATATTTATACGTATATACTATATATATATGTGTAAAATAAATGTACGGCTGTGTATCTAGTACGGACTGTATGTACAGGTATAAGTATATATATCCAACAGACTCTAAACTATTTTACGTGAATGTTGATACAGAGTGTACCTGGTATATACGGTGGTATATATATTCGCTACATGAAAACTCTATTAATTGAGTTAACTAAAACAGTTAACTGACAGTCCCCCCCTATGTAATAACGCGCAGTCCCTATATACCTATTTATTTAATGTCTTGTTAAACACGTACGACCGCCACTGTAGTACGTCGATCTTTTTCTTGAAAATTATTATCCAAACTGTTCGATATCCTAGTAAATTTTAACGTCTCCTTAATCACTCCGAGTCGTACGGATAAATCCAATTTTTCGTTTAATTTTCTCCTGATAAATCTCGCCGATAAATGACGAGTCTGTCTTTCGACAAACACTTATTCAGCTGGACACAGTTCACCACGTTGTTTCTACGTCGCGTAGATTTAATCTCTTCTGTCACGTTTTATCTTCTTCTTCGAAGGGTTGAAATGTCGTCAGCAAGTAGGTACGTACTCAACGTGTCAGACGTATCAGTACCAAACCGTACGAGGATGGTACGCTGATGAGAATGACGTATCTCGCTTATGTATTATAAGCATACCGACCTAGGAAGTCGTATCGTGCACAGGTTATCATCCACTGGAATCGAGAGCACGAGGTTAGCTGGAACGTCGAGCATGCTACGTGTCGTAGCTTCCTTGCGGAGTCCCAACGCGACTATCTAGCATCTCCTCGCCACCTCGGAGAATCCTTGGCAAGGACGTGATCGAAATTTATCGTCCACGCGTTCCCGGCGCTGTTCGCACGACAGAAGAGGACAGTCAGATATTCACCAGGTAAACGAAGTTTCATATACAGTCTCACTGTGATCCTTTCAACATTCACACTGCTGAGATATACGTTCTTGCATCGTACGAGGTCAGCACGTATACGTAAAAAGATCCTGCACTTTTACGCGTCAAAGATTTTCGAAAGGGTAGTTCGCAAACCCCTGCGACACACTTTTTCTTCATTCAACACAAGTTTCCACGAGTAATCCCATGTATACGTAGTTACTGTGAGGTCGCACTCGTGCAGAGACGCTGCTGACCTAGCGACACGTAGTCCTGTTTATGAGGTAATACCAGAGCTTGAGATTTTTTTTATGAAATCCACAGAATTATGGATACACTTTTAACGAAGCACAGTACCCCCTTAACGCGCTTTGAAACACGAGTCAAGAGCTGGGACTCGGTCACGGATGATTGTGTGTGTATAAAAAAAAATGGTGCAGAGTGTCGTGAGAGCAGAGGGAGAGATGGCGAGTGAGAGACAGAGAGAGAAAGAGAGACAGCGATAGAGTGAGTGCGAGTTTGGAGTAACAGAGAAAAACAGAGAGAACACGGTTTTACGCGGAGTCAACTTCGCGCGGACGTTATTTCGCGATCGATCCGGTACGTGTAGCGTATACGCCCCATTTTTCCGGCTTCTCCTGCAAGCTCCTCCGTATTTTCGAAGACTTCGGCGAGAGGGGCGGACGGGATCTCGGTAAGGTTTGAGGTCCTCGAATGCCTAGGAAGTTCTGATATGTATGCACAGCATCCCTCTGCCGATTCGGAGGTGGCTCAACCCTCGACGGCTCCCGTTGATACTGGCCTGGACTGACGGAGGAGACATCGGTTCCGACGGAGCGACGCCCCCGACGCCGACGCCTCGACGTACACAGCACGCAGGCGCCATATCAGCGCGACATGTATATCTATACAGAGGGTCAGAAGGCTAGGGAGTACGGTTGGCTAGGTAGGTACAGTCGTGGGAGGATGTTGTAATACGCAAAGAGTACACTGGAAAAACGGAAGTGGAATTCTCCGGGATTAAGAGTGAGCATAGAGCGATAGGAGTATCCTCGCTGAATCTCGACGTTCACCTCCTTCTTGTGCCATTTACAAACGCTGACCTCGGCGTCACCACTTCAGTTGTATGCGCTGATACCTGCGTTAGACGTATGACATGTCAAGCGTGGAACGAGAGCCGAGCAGTGTCGTTCGGTTGGAACTTTTTAGTGTGAGATATGATGTGACGGCATTGATTAACGTTTAATTCGTTGTTGGGTATAGTGTATTAGGCGATAGTGAGAGAGCCGAGTTTACGGTCTATCGGTCAGTCTGGTTAAACCGTAGTAGGTAATATAGGTGAACGTTAACCGTGTCACCGCACGCTATTGGTTTTGTAAAGCGACAAAGCTGAAGTGTTCCCCGAGAGGTCTGTGATCTCAGAGCTTGCTGGAGGGATGAGTTCGATTTACTATATGTATAGATATAGCATGTGCACGTGCATATATACCAGTGAGGATGACTGCAGAACAGGGTATGCTATAGTGGGGTAGGAAGTAAGGATGGCTGTAGGTGTCCAAATGCTGAAGGAGGTGCTAGCAGAACTACAAAGGTTCTAGGTGGGCTAACGTGAACTGAAGGAGGCTACACGAAAGTGTCCCTATAGTTCACACCAATGGACACAGGCATAGATGGCACTGTGCAACGAGGCATTGCTGAGAAAGCATGGGTTGTGCTCATAGAGACCCGATCTATGACGATGATACAACACGAACGGCCAACATGGCTAACGTCCTATTTCAACTTTGACTCCCCCTCACAACCCCTCGCAGTTTCTCGTCGCTTCTTCGCCTCTCCACTTTCCACGACTTTCCTTTCGCACTCCCGCACACACGGTCTGCCAATTTCACTTCCGCAGCTTCTCACACCCCTGGACCCGTTAACCACGCCAACGTCTCATTTAATCTCCCGCAGCTACGTCACTCGCCCAGCTTCAGTTTGCATTTCTCTATTTGACTTCTCGTTTCGACTAAGTGGCCTCCATGTTGGTGATCCATGGCTTCGAGCTTTCATGGCCGACCAATGACAAAATTAACTGCCTGGCAACCCGCAGCACCTAATCTTATCACGCGAAATAATCAAATGAGAGAAACCAACGGTTCCCAAACCGCTGCCAGAGCCTTTCTCGAAGGTAAAAGCTTTTTAATCTACCTCCATACCTCGTGTGGCGCCCTTCACTAATGACTTGACGAGTCTACAACTTCCGGTCGCCGAATCATATGCACGACCGCACGGTTTGAAATTTCCGTTTGTCTTTCTCTTTTTCTTTACTTTCGTTCTTTACTTCCTGAAGCACGGTCTTACTCCTTGTTGACATCCGATCGCTGAGAAGTGGAGAACCCTTCGGCATGCCACTTACTCCTAAAGCTCACGTTCTTCGAAAATCGTAAGGATATTCTTGCTTTCTTGAATAAAGTCTTTGGATATCCGGCTCTTGGTTCACTTCGAATTCTACAGCAACACTGTGCTCGCTGTAGTAGATTACGTAACTAGCTCGCAGCTTCTGCCGAGGAATGAGATCTAACCAGCCAAGCGAAGGGGTGGCAAAATAAGGGATGAGAGTGGCCAACAAGCAAGGGCCAATGGTGTTCAACGAAATATGCTACTCACGTACCAGCACCCATTTCCTTCCACTAGACTTAACTATTGCTACTCCGAGTTGAGAACAGTTTACGATTTTATTAATAAAACTCTGTCAGGTTTCCGCGCTCTTATATTTTTCGACGAACTTTATGAGATGGGTTGATGCTGTTTTTCTTTTTATTTTTGAGAGAGAGAAAGATATCGAATACCTCTGCAATTTAATTTAAAATTACGGTGAGATCAGAACCTACGCAGCTCTGCGTATTCTCTTAACAGATAGATTGGCCTGTTATTCTACGTAGTTGGAGATTGTTTATTGTTGCTGCAGAATGCAAACATTTGTAATGTAATCTTGGGCAATAGTACGAGGAACTTGAAAATTTTTGCTATATCGTAGAGCTCTCGGATGCAGTCAATATTTTTCTATTCTCTGATATACGATACGTTTTCAAACTCTCATTCCTGTTACTGAGATTTATGAGCTGGAATAGCTAAACGCTTTTTTTTCGGTCCAGACGAAATGCTTGGAAAAACATAATCTGAGATACGTATGGAAACGGGTGTTCTTGTGAATCTTAATAAGCAGCCTACATATGCTGAATGAACGGCAAAGCGTAAGTTTAATTATCACCTAGTAAAATTAGGTATAAGCATATGATAAGAACCGCGTATACACGTACTAATATAGGCACTTAAAATAATTGTATTGTAAATTGTATATTTAGTATTTATTATTTTTTTTATAACGAATCTATTGCGAAATCCAATCTGCCCTATGTGCTACGTGTTATCGGAATTTCCGTGAACGTGGTAGTAATGGGTTGTGATACTGCAAAATCGAATTTCGACAGAACTATAAAATTTTCACTTCCCGTTAGTAATCGCGTCACAATTTTATACAACTCCTCCACGATACATCCTTTTTGTACCACCTTGTAGACAACAGACGTCCAAATCCAATCGGACACTCTGAAACCTCGATCGCAATGGATTTCAGGAAATTTCGAAATTCGGAAGAGCTTAGCAAACAAGAGAGCGGTAAAGAGCGAACATGAAATCGGCCGTGGTTGGGCCGAATACGAAAGGGTTGATTGAGCCGGGTAAACTTCAGGATAACTCCTCGTACACAGTATGGACTCTCTCACCCCTTACCAATGCCACCACCATAACCACAATCACCAATCTCGTATCCACAATCGATAAAATGATCGTCATCAGAAGCTGATTCACTTACTAATCCCCTGCCCTGTCTCTTCCAAAAAACCAAATGCACCAAACCACAAAATATAAAATTAAAAAATGGGAAACAAGGAAGCTTTAAAGTTTTCTCTATCGTCGATAAGAAAGTTGCGCAACAATGACGCAACGGTAGTAACAAAACAAACTACCAGGCGGATCCGCTCTTACAGTAACCGAGACGATGCCTACGACTCCGTGACTCATACTCCTCCTCGTATACCTCGTGCTCGTGTCTCATCGAAAATAGACTAAGTGTCTACCGTACAATATACCATGGCCATCCATCCAACATTGTTTTTAATTATCATCGCGTAAATAGTTAGGCGGATATTTCAAGGATTGCTGTATGCGTCTACTGTATTATGTAAATATATAACAGTTCATCAGGTTGGTAGTAATTCACTATGATCCTATCTAGATAATTTTACGCCCACGTGTTACATTTCCGAATTGTTTTTTTATGAAGGGGCAATACTTCCACGTGGCTGTAGCGAAAATATTTTCTTTGAATTTTCACGACGAGCCGTTACCACATCTAATGTTACGTCTAGACACCCTCGGGAACAGGCAGCACGGATAAAGGGCTTTGTAGAATCGCGGGCTTTTCAAAGGACGAAAGGAGAGCTTTGCTATACAGCTAGTTGTCGACCGATGATTAACAGAGTCAAAGGGATCGATGAGACTTACTTAAATGAATGAACCATGTATCGCTATACCAAAAGTCTGATTTAGGTACCAACAAAGCTGGTATAACTAGACGGGTCTATAGATACGACAGGTACAGGACGTAAAGGATGCAGTGAACTGCGTATACTGGTATAGAGAGTGGGCAAAGGCGGAAGTGTGTGGGGGGGTGAAAGCATAAAAAGTTAATGCAAGGAAGAGAAATAAAAGCAAGAAGTCAAGAATGTAAGAGACGTGGAGAATCTCTGGTAAAGGGACGCCGAGGAATAAAGAATACGTATGCGAAGAATAAACGAGAACGTATTGTAAAATCCTGGATAAAAATGGTAAACGGCCAGTTTCTGGGAGATGTTATCGTTACGCCTAATGGGATATATTTAAAGTTAAGTCTTAAAGGTAATGGATAGGCAGTTCTGAATGGGAAAGGTTGTCAGTCAGAAAGAGCGAACGGAAGGACGGACAGAACTCTGACGTGTTTCCCGATAAACGAATTTCTTTCATTTCCTATGATTCTTATGACTTAAAAATCCAACGTGATTTAAGAGCTACGTAGATTGCAATGGACAAGAAAAAGAAACCGGACGCAACGATCTCGAAAGATGGATGAGATTTTTTTTACTGATACTATAATCGGGAATTGGCTTAAAAAAGTTTCCTATTGTCGACGCAAAACGTACTTATCTCAAGGCTTCGCAAGCATCAGCCTGTCAGTATCAGCGCTAACAGCGTCACCAGTATACCCAGCATCAGAATGGCATCCCGTGACGAAGAATATCGAAGGACTTTAAAATCAGGAAATAAATGGAAGCATAAGAGCGCAACGATCGCTCGTCCATTCCTGATCTAAAGGCAAAGTGGGAAATCGTTCCTGTCAGGAGCATATGGCAGGAACGCATATCATTGACCCGTTCTCTCGATTTTTCATTTTGTTCCCCTCGTTCCACTTTTGTGCTACCGATACCCACAAATAATCCTACGGGATACTCGGTCTCGTTTCCTCATTGGTTTGCATCTGCCACTTCCTACTTCTTCTCTCCTCGTTTACCTCGCGTCCTGAATCTTCCTTCCTCCTATACGACCTTTACGCACTGTTACCTATGGGCTTCGATGAGAAATTTTTATGGAAAAATACGAAATAATTCATTTCCCTCGACGCTTTTACGAGCCACTACGTCGCCTGGTCAATACTGGGGAAGACGGCCGGTAAAGAAGGGTACTGACAGCAGTGGATAAGTGTGATTTTTTGAAGTATAGCATCCCAGAGGAAAATTTCCGGTACGCTTTGTAATAAGGGATAATGCGTTTAGATTTTGAAATTAAAAAGAAAATTAACTTACCGGAATTCCTTCTATTGTTTTATTGGCACTGAGCGAACTCGGAAAGTTTGAAAAGTTTTTTGAGTTATTTTCACGCTTCTTATTGGGTAGTTAGTACCTCGAAACTCCTGGTTGAAGTTAACTTCTCACCTACCCTCTGTGAAGTTTCTCATTCGAAAAGGAAGGGTCGTCCCTTGAGCGTGATAATTGTGATTGGTTCGTCAATTTCGAAAAGAACTCAAATATTAGGGTGGTACCAGTCGAGTGTGAATAATAAGTTTCCAATGAAAGGACTTTAAAATTCACGCAGCAGTACGCAAGAACGACTTTTGAAAACGCAGTATAAGGATTTTCATAATTTAACTGCCTTTGAAATTGACGTTACCAGTTTTAGCCACGGTCCACATACTCTTTATCTCTTCACTTTTTAAGTTTATTTTTAATAACACCGTGCTTGTTTTTTATATGAACGATATTCTCGTAAATCATCAAAAATTGATATGGATGCGAAGAGAAAGAAACAGGTATGATTTCTTTAGTCGAAAATAGTGTCAACGCCATTATTCTGAACACTCCTCCACAGACTCCATAAACTCGTTAATAATCTTTTTACATTGAAAACCACCTATTTCTTATTCACGGCGATTTACGCAACTGGCGTCTAGGCATTTCTCACGCGTCGAATCGAGGCTCGCTAAAATATCCCAGTAAATTTTATAAATTCATTGTAAAATATCAATACGCGCACGCTTAACTGTTTACCACGTAAACATTAAATTCCCTAGAAATATACGTCTCCTAGTTTGCATAGATTGTTACATGGCAATTTCGCACTACATCGCGTTACGTACGTCCTACGTCGATATACCGATAATTGCCCTGATCGAATAAATTTATTAATCAAAACACAATTTGAAAGAGCGACTGCCAATCTGAATGTTTCGTAAACAACGTGCCAGAGATAACGAGTATACAAAAATTTGTAATATATGGACAGAGGGATGATTTTTTACATAAAATATCGAAAACACAGCTAATTGTGTGTGTGTGTGTATATATATATTATATATCTGTACACTGCCGCTGCGTTAAAATACTGTAACCTTCGCGGTGTCCAATCGACACAGGTAAAATGAGAAATGAGAAAACAGCCCGTGAGAAAATACTTTTGGGGCCAGGGAACAAGGTTACGCCATAGTTTCTGGGCACTGGGTTAGAAAAGTTAAGGGAATGCTCTTTCTGCGGCAGGGAGTCCTTATGGGCTTTAGTACTTGAGTCTGTGGTGGTAGGCCAGTTCTAGCAGTTTGGGGTTGCCGCGGTCACGAATAAGGGATGAAGGTAGCGATAGCTCTAGGGCCAAAGTAGAAGGGAGAATTGGATGATAACTTATCGAGGGGAGGTTACGTGGGGTGGCAAAGGGAATAGAAAGGTCCGTAATAACCTGAAGATTAGAGATTTCGAGCATTTGACTAAGGGTTGGTGTCCTTGAGTCGGATGTCCCTTACAGATATACTTGTCTCATATTGGATATGCTATTTCGTAATGTACGTCAAAATTTTTTTCTATTCTTTTATTCTACGTCATTCGTTTTCCATCGTTACTCGTGATGTAAATCCCCTGACGCAAATACTACTTTCCTATGCAAATACATTGAAATAACTGTTTATAAGAGAATTGCAAAATCTTCGAACCTCATTTCTGCGAAAGATCTTACGTATTGACAGGCTCGACGTAACCCTTGAAACTCTCAAGTCTGTCTAAATCTCAGCACTCCGTCCCATCCATTTTAGCTCTTAAAGTTGGCAACCACATCCGCGGAAACGTCTAGCGAACTTCCCCAAAGATTTCGCAACAGTGGAAGAAAGCAGCGGTAACATTCGCGAGAGCGATGAATGGATAAGATCCAAAGTACTGAAATAAAATCATAAATCAATCAACAAGTCTGATAACAAAATGCTGCTGAAGAGACGTCAGTTAAGTTTGTCAGTGATTCTGACTAAATGAATGAATAATAATAATTTCGGCTGACCTTATTAGAACGGAAGTCAGTATCAAGCAGAGAATAAAATAATCACAAGTTCTTAAGGCTTAAGTAACTCTAAAATCTCCGTTCCAGTAATTCAACGTAATTTCAAATGTAATCGCATCGTATCGTTACGCATAGGTACGTTTATGCTAATTTTCCAGTAGCCCGAAAAGTCAGTTGAACCGAATTGACCTCTCGAGGGTTTCAAACTCCCACGCACAAAAAGGACGTTATCAAGTATATAGGTGGATACGCGTAAGGTAACTTATACGGGCGATAACCAATGTTGGGAGATGCTGGCCATGTCTATGATTATGACCATGGCGCCGTCGTACGATGGGGACGTAAAAAGCCGTAAAGGAAGGATTATGGCGTGCTGCTGACAGCTTGCTGACGAGGGGTGTGACCTGTCTCAGCGTCCTTCATTCTGCTACATACCAACCAACCCGCGTCCCAAGGGATGCTTTGGATTATTGCTGAATATTAGATATGAGTTACCACCCGTGGTCAAAAGGATTCAAATATTGCAACAAACCGATTTACGATTACGGACGGTCCATCAATCATAATATAAAATAATTATGACGATTCGTGTATACTATATACACAAGTGAAATGGGAGCCATGTAAAATGTACCAAAAACAATTTTTACCAGAAATTATATGAAAAACAATTTTTAATTTTTGCTGTAATTTTATCTGCTGAAAACTATATTACTGCTTAAATTTGATAATTTCGGTAAAAGTAGGTGATACAAATGTCCGTGTCTAAGTTTCCTTGCCGAATCGGTGAACCGATCGAGTTGAAATTTCCACACGTAATCAAGTTCCAGATGTAGATGGAACAATAACGTTTGCATACGTCGAGGACATCCAATTTCAAAATTTGCTCCAATATTTAATGGTATTGCTTTTTCAAGTTCTCTGTATGTCTGTCTATCCTGTATGACCCTTAGGTCGATAGTTCAGTTCTACGACCTGCAGTTTTGCACTTGTCACACGATCTCTGCTCGAACTAACCAGGTTCCACTTTGCTGATATAAAATATAAATTACCAGTGTCTCGATGCTCAAATACGTAGAGTATCGTGACAGTACAGTTTCAGGAACACACGAAGCGCTATATCGATCCCCATACATCCACGGGGAAAAGGGTGCACGTATACATCCCAGCCATAAACCAGATCTGTAAAAAAAAGACAAACTTATATGAGGAAACTAGATATTTTTTATTTGACAAAGGTAACTCACAAAAAATGAAGGTACACCCTAATTCAATCCGATGCATATTTTAATCAAGCAAATAAAATCGCACGACCGATACGCCAGGACGAAAATTAATTTAAAAAAATTCATTAACAAGTAATCCCACTACTATGGATACTTTGGGGTGTTCAACCCTTGTTAAAAAATCGAAATACCCGAGTCCCCACAATCACCCACAATAAAACTTTAATGAAAAATAAAAAGTCTGCAAAATGATTAATTATCCAATAGCTAAATATCTGTCGGTGACAACAATATTTATCTGCAACTTTTTCAACAGACCTTGTATGTTAATAAAACGAGGATACCGTCGAGGTATGAACGAGCTGTAAACGAACACGTATGTGCTGCATATGTACGATCACACGTGCTGGCCTTTATTAGATTCAAAAAGCTCACACCGGTCAGCACTCGTTTGATTGTAACGCAGCCATATAATTTTCAAACAGCACAGTCGTCACGTATATTGTGATAGCATGTAAAATCACCATTTCGCGTCGAGCAAAATTTAAAATTAAAGAAACCAGAGACATATATATATATAGTGTAACGTATGCGTCGTTATCAATTCATATCGCCTGAGTGTAACTTTGCTTATATGAATAACCTTCTCGACACAAATAATAACAGCAAGCAGGCGTCTCGACGCGTTCCATTTCCGCACTTCGCAAGCCACCTAGCCCACATCTTGAGGGTATATAAACGGCACCGATTTTATATTCGGGGCATTCTGCTATTAACGACTAGTTAGCTTATCAGCACATATAAACGAGAAAACCGTCTCGGGCAAGGAGGCAAACCGACCCCTTCTCAATTCTTCCTTTGTGCATTAGACTGGAACGTCACAGCGTCGATCTATCGTCACTTGTGCCGCTTCCGTCATTACATGCTTATTCTTTAATTTCT